>OU015490.1:161522990-161612990 GCA_907164885.2 Dolomedes plantarius | reverse complement strand
GTAGAAGGAGCAGGTGTTGTGTATCCGTAATAACTAGGCCAAACTTTTTTTCTACAGCACACTCTCCAACTCCATAAAGTTATCAGCTCCTCGTAAAATAAAGAAAGTGTTACAGGTCAATAATTACTGTTGCCTATAATTACTGTTGTTACCTATACAATCACGACCCAGTTCACCACAGTTCCATTTCCTTTAGACTGGAAAAAGAAAACTCATAGTTGCGAGGAATCTCATCTTTTTTAACTATAGATAACTAGTACTGCGGGATTTAAATTGATTGAAATTAACATCCTTGATAACACCATCATCGTATAATTATCATATTATCATCGTATTTTCCTGATAACAGATTACAATATCAGTCTTTAGATTTCGTTTTTTCTATATATAAAACAGTTCCGTAACTCACTGACTGACAGATAACGCACAGACCAAATCGCAGGACCTAAAGGGCTGAAATTTTGCATGGCGGTTCTTCTTATAGTATCTTCTTATAGAAGTAGATCTTCTTATAGAAGTAGATCTTCTTATAGAAGTAGATGTTGTAAAATTGTATTAACTGATGATTTGAATGTAATTGAAAATAAGTTATTTTGCGTCACTGAATACGCTAATAAACGGTTTGATAATATACCATTTGCTAAAATTATTGATAAAAACATGTTTTACTTTCCAGTTAAAAATGCTAAGATATACAATAGTTTTCGATATTGCAGACCTACTGGACGTTTAATATTCAACTATAATAAAATATCCAGTAATTTAAATACTGAAATTCCATGTAAATGTAGTTGTGAGGATAATATGATAGGTTTTAATACACACTACGGTCACATTCTCACGGGTAATGTCAATATTTCTGATTGTCCAGATCTGATAAACGTCATGAAAAAGGGTACGGGTTTTCGAGTTGGTTATTTGCACAATGTCATACCTAAATTTAGAAATAATTTGGAGGATTTTATATATCGTACAGCAATTAAATTTAACATGCCGGATGTTGCTTTTGCAGAATGGAAATACCATTATTTGAGGGACTTTACAGATGCATATAGTGCTATTGAGTGTAGGAATGAATATGGCCATATAAAAAACTTAAGATATGCTATTGGTAAGATACAGAGTGAATTTGTAATAACATACGTTGATAAAGTAGCATCCAACTATGCTTTTATCTGCAAATATTTTTATTGCGAGTATTTACTAAGTCAATATAAAAATGATAAGATCTACCTCAAACTCGATATTCAACGACGTACTATAGAAAACCGAATAAAGGCCTTGTATCGTAAAGCTGGCTTACAAATAAATCATAAATTTAAATTTCCTTATCTGGTTTTAATTCCAAAATTTCATAAATCACCTTTAAAATTTCGTTCTGTTACAATAGGTTGTAATACGTACTTAAAAATGGCTAATGATAAATTATTAAAAATTCTTAATGCAGTTATTTTGAAGCTTATTGCAGAAGGTGCATATTTCATCAAAAACAGTTATTCTGTAGTCCAACAATTGAAGGGTATGGGAGATGTAACTGACTTAAAGAGTTATGACTTTACCGATCTTTTTAATTCAATTAATCTAAACGATCTTTACGATATTATTGTTGGCCTTTACGAGCCTTACGATTTAAATGAATTTATTTCTATAGGTAAATATCGAGCTCTTATAAATTTAGTGCTGCGTGAGACTGTTTTATTTAATGGTGCTAACTTTTACAAACAAATTCATGGAGTTCCAATGGGAGGTGGCTGTTCGTCAGCTTTGGCAGACATATACTTACACCATTATGAGTGTTCCACCCACACCCCTCTGTGCTTCCAGCAGGAGGCGCTCGCTGACTCTTATCTCCAGCTCCGGTCATTGAACTTGAGTCCCCTTCGAACACTTCACTAGAAGACTCCTTTGTCTCTAGACGCAACTTCGCACCGCTCCATACGGAGCGTCTTATTTTGTCACCGCAACCTTTTACTATGTTAACGCAAACTCAATACTTAAATTGTAAATATTTTTTGTAAATATAACTTTTCGTAATTTATCTCAGTTTCCTTTTTAACGCTAAGCACCGCACCAACAATCAAACGCAACATTTGGAGGCACCGGCGAGATCCAGCTCAAGGAAGCCTGAGATAAGTACATTTTTTTCTTTTGAATCAAGTTTGATTTTGGTTTCACGCAAGTTATATACGCATCCGCACCATTACAAGCGTAATGGAAAAGAGAACAAATGATTCAGCAGATGATACTGCTGCTAAAAACGCTGAGAGAATTGCAATTAATCTTCGCGGCAGAGCGAAATCAGCATTAACTAGAATTCACAAGTATATCAATGACGAAAACCAAACATTCAACAAATACGATTTAAATAACAAACTACAAAAATTAGAGACAATTTATTCTGATTTCGACAAAGCAGACTCAGATCTGCCCATTGAGCTCTCCGAAATGGAAGAATTTGAGGATAAATATTATGAAACCAAAGCCAAACTTCAAGAAGCTCATGAAAAATTATGCATTGATAATGTAAATGATCCGAGACCTATAACAAATATTTCTAATGCTAATAATTTTAAGCTGCCTAGAATAAATATTCAGTCATTTAGTGGTAATTACAAAGACTGGCCTTCATTTAAAGATCTATATTCATCATTGGTTCATAATAATAGTAGTTTATCCAATATTCAAAAGTTTTCGTATTTAAAAGGTTTATTACTTGACGAACCGGCAGCGATAATTAAACACATACCAATTTCGGAAGCTAGTTACAAAGAAGCTTGGGAAAAACTGCTTACTAGATACGACAGAAAGAAACAAATCGTTTCTTCTCTCGTCAAAAAATTTTTTGATCAACCATCTATCAATCATGCAAACGCATCCAATTTACGTAGCATAGCAGATGTCTCAGATGAAGTCATTCGAGGACTTAAATCCATCGATGAGCAAGCTAACTCAAGAGATATCTGGCTAATTTACATATTGTTGCAAAAGGTTGATCAGAAAACACGCGAAGAATGGTCACAACAAACTGTTAACAATGATTTTCCTACATTCGATGAGTTCCTTGAATTCCTTAATAATAAGTGTGCTTCGTTAGACTTGTTCCACGAAAATGAGTCTTACAATAAAAAAGAAAAGGTTAATGTTTTTAAATCTACATCTAACAATCCAAAGTGTATGCTGTGTAGAATGCCTTTCCACTTACTTTTTAAATGCCATAAATTCAAAGAAATGAGTGTGAAAGATAGAAAGCAATATGTTCGCAAAAATAAACTGTGCATTAATTGTTTATCAAACAAGCATACCGATTACCAATGAAATTCCACTTATTCATGTCATTTCTGTAAAGAAAAGCATCATTCTAGCTTGCATGAAAATATGCAGAATTATTCCGTTTCTGCTTCCACTTTCGATTCAAAGGGCTCTACAAATCGGAAAAATGCACCTGCTATTAGCGACGATCATCCCAGTACATCAAACGAAACCAACACTGTTTTGTTAAATACGGCCCAAACTTCATTCGCACTTTTACCCACAGCATGTGTCATGGTAAAAGATTGTACGGGAGAAGCACATACACTGAGAGCTTTATGTGATTCGGGTAGTGAGTCATCGTTCATTAGTGAAACTTGCATGAATATTTTAGGAATAAAAAGGAAGAATGCTAGATTTCCTGTTAAAGGGTTGTCTGGAAAGGACCTTGCCATGACTAAAGGGTGTATAGCACTTGACTTACTTTCGATTCATGAACCTGGGGTCAAGCTGACGGTTACAGCTTATGGTTTGGATAAATTAACGGCACCTCTGCCTGTATCGAAGATAAAAGACGAACATTTCACGCACTTAAAAAATATTCAACTATCTGATCCAAATTTTAACACGCCTAATAAAATTGATATGATTCTCGGATCAGATATTTTCTTTTCGATGTTACTTCCTGGTCAAATAAATTGTTCTCAAAGTAATTTAATTGCACAGAATTCAATTTTCGGTTTTCTGGTTTCTGGTAAATTACCTAACACAAGCACAAATGCCAATTCAATATCTAGTTTGCATATTTACGAAATAAATATTGAAACGGAGCTTAAACGATTTCCGGAGTTAGATGTTCCTGATTCTAAAAATATGATGCTTACTCGGGAAGAACAGTTTGAAAACCATTCAGATATCGCTTCACGTGGCATTGATCCTAAATGTCTCCCAAATTGCACTTTATGGTTTAATGGTCCACAGTGGCTACAATTAGATGCATCTTACTGGCCTAAGAATAAAATAAATTCAAAAGAAACCGAGAATGAAGTGAAGACTGAGCAAAGAGGTGACCCAATCTTTAGCCTTCACCTCCACACTTCAAATATTTTAGTAGATGAGTTTTTCGAAAAATTCTCTTCCTTGGCTAAAATAATCCGCATTGTAGCTTACTGCCAAAGGTTTATTAAAAATTGTAAAAGATCCGCAGAAAATCTCCAAGATCAATCTACGACACTCACCTTTTCAGAAATCAAACAAGCCGAAGAAACAGTTATCCGTTCTATTCAAAATAGCTATTTTCATAAAGACATAAAATGCATCGAAAATCAAGAACCTGTACCAAATAAAAGTCAATTACGCTCCCTTTACCCATTTGTAGACGAAAACGGTCTCTTACGGGTGGGAGGTCGATTACAGAACTCGCAACTACAATTTAATCAGAAACATCCTGTTATTCTGCCGTATCAACATAAGTTCAGCGAACTTTTCATCAAAGAACGGTATGTAGCCTATCTACATGCTGGCCCAACATTGTTAGCGCACATCATAAGGCAATCATACTGGATCATTGGTGGAAGAAAATTAATTAATAAATGTATAAACAAATGCTTAAAATGTCACAGATTCAAGACTTCCACAAAAACACAACTGATGGGTAATTTACCTAAGCCTCGAGTAACTCTGGAACGACCTTTTTTCTACTGCGGCATTGATTACGCCGGTCCAATCTCCATAAAGTTTAGTAAAGGTCGAGGTTCTAAAACTACCAAGGGATATATAGCTTTATTCATTTGTTTATCAACTAAAGCTATGCATCTTGAAGCAGTCAGTGATTTGACAGCTGAATCATTTATAGCTGCTCTTCGCCGTTTCAGTGCTCGTCGTGGTGCCCCTCGCCACATTCATAGCGATAATGCTACCAATTTTGTGGGTGCTCGACGAAAACTCAACGAAATGCAACAAATGTGGCACTCTTTGCCTGAAAATGAATCAATTGCTCACCACCTAGCCAACACTTCTATCGAGTGGCATTGCACTCCACCTGGTTGTCCTCATTTTGGAGGAATTTGGGAAGCAGGAGTGCGCTCAATAAAATTTCACCTTAAAAGAGTGATGGGAGAAACTCTCCTAACGTTTGAAGAATTATCAACTCTACTCAGCCAGATAGAAGCTTTATTAAATTCAAGACCTCTTACATACATTAAAAACTCGGATATTGACTCTATTACCGCACTTACTCCATCCCATTTCCTTACAGGAGATATGCTCACTTCTGTACCTGATCAACCCTTCTCTTCTCCACCACTAGCTAACAGATGGACGCTCGTCCAAAACATGAGAAGAGGTTTCTGGAAACAGTGGAGGCATTCTTATTTGCACTCCCTACAACAGCGGAAGAAGTGGCAGTCCTCGCAGCCGAATCTTAAAGAAGATGACATCGTGCTTATCAAAGATGATGCTCCTCCAGGTTCCTGGCAACTAGGAAGGATCCTAGAAACTCATCCGGGCAAGGACAATCTTGTTCGAGTCGCTACAGTTAAAACTCAAAACAACGTTGTAAAACGTTCAATCACCAAACTTTCTCCTCTTCCTTTATATCAGAACTAAGGTCCTGATAGGGTGGGAGAATGTTCCACCCACACCCCTCTGTGCTTCCAGCAGGAGGCGCTCGCTGACTCTTATCTCCAGCTCCGGTCATTGAACTTGAGTCCCCTTCGAACACTTCACTAGAAGACTCCTTTGTCTCTAGACGCAACTTCGCACCGCTCCATACGGAGCGTCTTATTTTGTCACCGCAACCTTTTACTATGTTAACGCAAACTCAATACTTAAATTGTAAATATTTTTTGTAAATATAACTTTTCGTAATTTATCTCAGTTTCCTTTTTAACGCTAAGCACCGCACCAACAATCAAACGCAACAATGAGCATGGAGTAATGTTACTGAATGAGCTATTGTTTTTTAGATACGTGGACGACATTCTTGTTTGTTTTAATAATAATATAACTGCTTTGAATATAGATTTTTACCCAAAATGTTTAGAAATTGTGGAAACTGAGCGTGATAACTCGGGGGGACTAGCTTTCATAGATTTAACACTGTCAATTGACGAAAAACAAAACATTATTTATAGGCTATATGATAAACGCGATCACTATTCATTTAAAACCATACGCATTATGTCCTGGAATAGTGACGTCCACAAAAACATCAAGCGTAATGTCATTATAAATTATTTATTAAGATGTTATAGATTACATTCAAAACAAACTGATATGGACATAAAAATTAACAAATTCATGCTAGTGGCAAGTGGACAAGGTTTTCCATTTTATTTTTTAAAATCTATTTTAACCGGATTTTTTAACCTAAATGACTGTAACCGCATTATGCGCTTCTCTACTTGGTTGAATGAGTGTATGTTAAATAACGCAAATGGCTGTGATGCGGGTAGGGGATAGGCTGGTTTCTTTGTGTCGTGTTGCTTTTTTTGATGTTATAGGTTTGATTTTAAATTCTTATTTCTGTTCTTTAGTCTATTTTGTTCTTTAATATCATTTTAAGGTTTTAGTCTTGTACCTGACCTCCGGGAGTGTTGCCCGGCATAAAACTGAGTTAAACCGGAGAGGGAGGTCACAACTCCTCCCGGTCATCAACTACAAGACTTCCATATCTGATTTGCTTTTCCGTCCTATCTTCTTATATCTGAGTAGTTACGGTTTTGTCCATTAATTTCTTTTGTGTAGATTTTATATCAGTTGTATAGTAACTGGTTTGGTGACAGCAAGGCGCAACAAATAATGATTACTGTTTTTAGTTTTTAGCTATTAAGGTGATTATTTATTAGTCACTTTATATTTGACACTTATATATATATATATATATATATATATATATATATATATATATATATATATATATATATATATATATATATATATATATATATGTATATATATATATATGTATATATATATATGTATATATATATATATATATATGTATATATATATGTATATATATATATATATATATGTATATATATATGTATATATATATATATATATATATATATGTATATATATATATATATGTATATATATATGTATATATATATATATATATGTATATATATATGTATATATATATATATATATGTATATATTTATATATATATATATGTATATATATATATATATATATATATATATATATATATATATATATATATATATATATGTATATATACATGTATATATATATGTATATATATATATATGTATATACAGTGGACGCTCGTTAATTCGAACTCGGTTAATTCGAACTTTCGGTTAATTCGAACTAATCCAAAGGCCCCAAAAAACTTGTATTGGAGTTAATGTTAAAAATATCTCATTAATTCGAACTAAATTTTTATCACTTCGGTTAATTCGAACTAGAAATTTGACAAAAAAATTCTTTTTCTTCGTTTAATAGAGAAAATACACACTGTATTTATTATTTTGTGTATCAAAATTTCTTTTCTGTGTAAAGAGGCCCATGCCTGCATTCCTAGACTATTGCATGTCCGCTAAACGTTAGTAGCTATTGTCCTTCTAATTCGTGCTAAACGGAAAAAGCAATTTTCCTTTATTCGGATCGATTTTCTTAGAATTTCAGAAAAACTAGTCTTTACTATAGATTCTAGGGAGCTGCGTCAGTTATAACTGCAGTGCAGACAAGTTAATGTGGTCTAGTTTTTCTTCCTCATTGTGTGGTGTGAACATGTAAAAATTCAGGATGTCTACACGTGGAATGTACAAAACCCTAACTTTGAAGACAAAGGTAGAAATTTTAAAGAAGTAGAGAATGGCGAATGTAAAACAAAGTTAGAAGCTGACTATAGAATTTAAAAAAAAAATGCCTTGTCAACTTATTTGAAAAACAAGGAGTCAATTTTAGATTCATGGGAAAAATCAAAATTTGCTAGAGGAAGGAAAGGCATGGGAAATGCGTCCCAAGAAGTTCTAGAAAATGCTCTATTGCTATGGTTCCAGGATGTTAGATCTCGAAATTTTCGAATAAATGGACCCCTAGGGCTGACGAAGGCTGATGAATTGGGAAGTCGAATGGGTATTGAAGATTTTAAATGCAGTGATGGATGGCTTTCTCGATTTAAGTCAAGGCACAATATTTCTTATCAAACTGTATTTGGCCAAATTTCTGATGTAATCGAAGACGTATGCACTAATTTCGGTAGGAAACTGCCAGGGCTTTTCTCTACTTACCTGCCGAAAGATATTTCTAATGCGGCCATAATGGTCAAAGCCATAATAGACTCTATTAACACTCTGAAAGCATTTATTTAGATGGAACCTTCCTCTGAAAATGAATTGAAATGTTTACTTCAAATCGAGAAGCTGGCTGAACAATGTAGGCATCATAAACAGAGCCAAACATCCATTTTACAGTTTTCCCCCAAAGTGTAATTCATATTTTTAATAAAAGTTTACTTTATACTGCATATCTTCTGCTTCATTTTATGATTAATGTAAGTCTGTATTGCATTTTAATATGTTTAATTTTAGATAACATAGTATAATATATTTTCTGGGATTATACATACTAGGAGATTTTCTTCTTCAGTGATACACATTTAAAGTTATATATTTTCTCTTAACATCGGATAATTCGAACTTCGGATAATTCGAACTTTTTTCTGAGAACCTTCGAGTTCGAATTAACGAGCGTCCACTGTATATATATGTATATATATATGTATATATATGTATGTATATATATGTATATATATATATATATATATATATATATATATATATATATATATATATATATATATATATATATATATATATATATATATATACACATGTATATATATATATACATATATATACATATATATATAATGTATATATACATATACATATATATATATATATATATATATATATATATATATATATATATATATATATATATGTATGTATATAAAAAGGGGAATCGGAAAAATGGGCCCCGTAAGTAAAATGTTAACGTGATCATACTCGGCGTAGACACAAGGACATTCAGTGGTGCTTGTCGGTATTCAATCCAAACACTCTTTGTACCGAATCCCGACTAACTAACCACTAGGTTGCTCCGGGTCCACATAAACAGAATTAATTACAACACGCATTTGTCCCTTATTAAAAATTTAATTTATCATTTTATTTAATTATTACAAATTTAACCCCTTATGTCATTTTTTAAACTACTTATACATTAGAGACCCCCCCCCCCCTCAAATCACATCTCAGTATGATTTTTAAAATTTAATGACACTTAAGTATAAATATTTCTTCATTTGTTTCAATCTCAGAGTTATGACTTTCTTCGCTTTTTTCATTTGAAATGTCAGATAATGCTCGAAAAATGATCCCTTTCCTATGTACGTATTTCCAAGATACGATACGGGAACTGCCTTGAGACATCTAATGCAGAATCTCTCCCTTTCGAAAACGGAAATCCGAGATTTTCGAATACTTTATGCATATGCGTTATGGACTTCCACCCAGTGCTTTTCGCACGTGCCGGGAGGTTTTCTCCCAGACGATCACGAGTGAACAGAGAGAGAGAGGAAATCGGCTTACCTGTGGGCCGCATCCGTTTGTCATACCTACTCTTATCTAGCAGGTAATCTAATATCTGTTTGTCGGAAAAGCCGAGGAACCTGGAAGAGAAAGGTATAAGAGTCAGAAAATTAAACCGATTCCTTGGTCGTCACATAGAATATTTCAGTCAACTGAGGACTTAGGATATGCACACACACACACACACACACACACGCACATATATATATATATATATATATATACAGTGGAATCTCGATCTATCGTTTTTGAAGGGACCGATTGAAATGAACGATAGATGGGGAAACATAACAAAGCAATGGGATCGTTGGGACTGGATAAAATGAACGACACATACGGAAACACGATGGATCCGTAAACGATCGATCGAGATTCCACTATATATATATATATATATATATGTATATATATATATGTATATATATATATGTATATATATATATGTATATATATATGTATATATATATATGTATATATATATATGTATATATATATATATGTATATATATATATATATATAATATATATATATATATATATATATATATATATATATATATATATATATATATATATATATATATATACAGGGTGGTCATAAAAAAATCTTTGTCGATATATGGAACTCTTGCGGCCATATATCGGCAAATACAGAAATATTTTATTTGTTGTTGTTGTTGTTGTTGTTTCTAATACCCCCTGGGTGGTAGTTCCAGACCAAGTCCATATAGGCTTCGGGCTAACGTATGCGGCTGTGGTTTATATAGCCTCGCAAGTGTCGGAGTCCGTCTTAGGTAGTTGCAACCTCAACTTTGACCGAACACCCCCAGGAGCGACATCTGGGGGATCGTACACTCTCCCACCCTCTCTGACATCATAGAGGGACTTCCAGGTTTAAGGATTTAACGTGTCTATGCCCGGCCTGGACACGGAGGTATTTAATGGAGTGCGTCGGGGTTCGATCGGAGCATTTTGAGCATCGAAAGCCAGTGCGCTACCACAAGGCTACCTTGAGCCCATTTTCCTTTTTTAAAAGATATCTGAATGGAATTTGGACCGCATTTCTCTGTTCTACAGTCTTTGAGATTTGAACAGGATTTTTGATTTATATTAAAAATTCTGAAGATGTTTTCCCTAAAGCAAAATTTACTCCGACAAAGAAATAATTATTTTTGCCGTTTAAAATTATTAGAATTTTGTAAAAAAAGAAAAAATATGTTTTTATAAAATCCCGATGTCAAAGATTTTTTTTCTCCAAATAAATTTTCTGTCTTTTAAACAGATTTAAAATTTCATAAAAACTTTTATGAATCTTGACAAACTGTTTTCCGATATTAACCCCTATGACACTTGTACTCACAGAAGTGTGATAAAACTAGTCTTCAGATTGAATAATAGTCATGATATTGGACACGAAATTATGAATAAAAATAAATAAATTGATTAATTAATTAAATAAATAAATAATGAAAAACACGATTTCATTTTCTTACTTAAATATTTTGTTTAGTTTTTGGAATTAAATATGTAAATTTCTAAGCTGTAAATTTCTATCTGTAAATTGAATAATAGTCATGATATTAGACACGGAATTATGAATAAATAAATAAATAAATTGATTAATTAATTAAATAAATAAATAATGAAAAACACGATTTCATTTTCTTACTTAAATATTTTGTTCAGTTTTTGGAATTAAATATGTAAATTTCTAATCTGTAAATTTCTATCTGTAAATTGAATAATAGGCATGATATTAGACACGGAATTATGAATAAATAAATAAATAAATTGATTAATTAATTAAATAAATAATGAAAAACACGATTTCATTTTCTTACTTAAATATTTTGTTCAGTTTTTGGAATTAAATATGTAAATTTCTAATCTGTAAATTTCTATCTGTAAATTGAATAATAGTCATGATATTAGACGCGGAATTATGAATAAATAAATAAATAAATTGATTAATTAATTAAATAAATAAATAATGAAAAACACGATTTCATTTTCTTACTTAAATATTTTGTTCAGATTTTGGAATTAAATCTGTAAATTTCTAGGATCGCCAATTACAATGTCGACGCGTAACCTACTGTAGGTCTGTGCTTTAAGATTTTTTATCTTGGGATGGTGATTTTAGATATATCTTTTGAGGATTCCTTTTATATCCTATTGAGGTATCCGTCTAAGGTTTCCAGATTAGAAATTCTTTATATATCTTGTAAAGGATTTATCATAAAATCCTAACAAGATATCTGAATGGAATTTGGATCGCATTTCTCTGTTCTACAGTCTTTGAGCTTTGAACAGGATTTTTGATTTATATTAAAAATTCTGAAGATGTTTTCCCTAAAGCAAAATTTACTCCGAAAAGGAAATGATATTTTTTGCCGTTTAAAATGATTAGAATTTTGTAAAAAAAGAAAAAAAAAGTTTTTATAAAATGCCGATGTCAAAGATTTTTTTTCTCCAAATAAATTTTCTGGCTTTTAAACAGATTGAAAATTTTATAAAAACTTTTATGAATCTTGACAAACTGTTTTCCGGTATTTTCTTTGAAATAGAGTGAAAAAAATTAAGAGAATAGAGCTATGGATTCGGGAGATATATCAAAAGATAAACAAGATCTAAATTTTAAATTTTAAAATTTTAAAAAATTCAAATTGAATTATATCAATTCAATAATTCATTTTATATGTATAATTATATTTATATGATATACATTTTAAGAAAAAATTTATTGCAAAATGTCAGCAATTAGGAAAAATAAAATTTTAAAGGTCTGTCCATTCCACAAATTTGGGTTTTGTTTAACTGGCTGATTGATTATTCAAATAATAGACGACATTTGAATATTTGTACCGAATTTTGAAGATATACCGATGCTATTTCAACCGTTTTTATTTATCATCTAGTATATACTAGGGCAGAGCTCCGAAACCTTTTATCTTCCACGGCACAGCAACGTTTTTTTCGATAATTCCGCGGTACACCACAAGAAAAAGCTTGCAAATATATAAATTACAATAAATACGCATATGTTTTTATTAGATAAAAAAACACAACAAAATAGCTCTATGTATCAAGATAATTATAACCATTTAAGTTTTATATAAATCATTTTGAACTGTACACCAACACAAGAAAAAAATATAAAATTATAGTTTACAAGTAAACAATTTTTCTCTTTAAATTTTTATATTAAAATTTTATTTTTGGTCTTTACTTAAGCCTAATAGATCAAAGTTTATTTAAACATAACTAATTTATTAATAAGATATTTGAGATTGTTTTGATAAATGTGCGTTTTATATTTGGCTCTATAATAGAAAGAGCTACAGTTCATGGTCAAGGCCCTTTAAATATGATCGTTTGCCATTTTCTATTAGAACCAGTATATTGGCATAAGTATGTCGTAGAAAATGGGAGCAAAATTGCAATGGCGTTGTCAGAAATTTGTGGATATTCTTCCTTAACTGAAATCCAGAAATATGACGCTCGAGCATACATACAATGTATGGCTAACAACATGTTTTCGTTTTGTGTAAAATTTCGACCTAGAAAAATTACATATTAACAAAAAGTTAGAGGAATATTTTACTTGGAAAAATTTCTATTTAATGCGGTGGTTAATTTTTTTATTATCATAATCTATAAAATCACCGCGGCACAGTAAAGATCACCTCGCGGCACACTAGTGTGCCACGGCACAGCGGTTGCGGAGCACTGTACTAGGGTATATACATCGGATATGTAGGGATGCCACTATTCATCATTATAATGAAGATATTCTGGACTGCTCACAATAACGCTTGATCACTTAATTGGTGGATTGTTTTTCAAAGTATGGTTTGAAAAATGTCTGGGCGTGGTGGCCCGGTTGGCAAGGGCAGCGAACGTCTCTGGTTCGATACCGGTTGCTGAAAAAACCACCGACGTATACACTAATGGCGGCAAAAAGCACAGAAAAAATCTGTCGCAGCTGCAAAGTCCTCCAAGTTCCCAAAATACCACTGGAGGTGCGAGGTCAAGTATTCCGGACTCGCCACTTGATTCGGTTCAAAATTACGGGACCGATGTTCTTCGAGGTCAAGTCAGTCTTCAGCCATAGTGGTACCTCTCTTTAAAGTGAAGCTGCTTACTATCCTTCGCCATGGAGCAGGATTTTTTCGACTTAGTGGATTGAAAAAACAACAAAAAATGTCAGGTTATTTTATTTGCTTTATGTGCAAGTGTAATACGAATTAAAGCAGTTTTACTACTTTCTTTACAAAAATTAACAAATTATCGTAAATTACGTTTTGAACACTATGAAGCTAAAATATGGCTATATGTCCTCCTCTTTGCACCATCACAGAAAGGCAAGCAAAAACCATTAATGGTATATGATAATTATATGCTGTTGTTGTTTACCAGTACGGGGTACATGTCAATGAAGCCATTTGCACATTATCCACGAGAATCTTTAGATGCTTTCAGGGGGGGGGGGACCGTATAGGTGAACCAACAACACCCCCTGCTGCCACCTCCCTTTTTACCGAGCACTTCTAGGGGCGACATATGGGGAGGGATCGTACTTTCTCCCACCCTCTTTGACTTCCTAGAATGACTTTCTGTGATACGGATTTAACGTGCCCATGTCCGGTCTAGACACGAAGGTATTGAATGGCGTTCACTGGGGTTTGAACCGAGCATCCCCAGTTCCAAGCTCTACGCGCTACCACTAGGCTACCTCGGGTTCTATGAAAATTATATTAAGGTGATAAAATATTATTCTTACACAAGAAAAATGTCTTTCTTGCAGTGCACTCACAAAATAACAAGCAAATATAACGAGAAGAGCCGATCGTAAATAAAATTGCGTTAAAAGTAGAATTATGTATTCTTCATTTAGCTGTCTATTTCAGAAACAGCGAACCCCCCCCCCCCTCCCCCCCCCGAAAAAAAAATTATAACATCAACCATAACATTCTGTTTACAAAAGACTACAAGCAAATGTAAGAACCCGATTAGACATAAAAATTACTTCAAAATGTAATCTAAAGTAGTATTATGTATTCTTCATTTAGCTATTTAATTTTGATACAGTGAACCCCCCCCCCCCCCCAAATATATATATATATATATATATATACTCATTTCCAAAAGTTAATCACGGAGAGGAAGATGTTTAATTTCCGTAAGCCAATCTGAATTAAAGAAGCCGAAATTTGCTGCAAAGGTAGAAGGAACTATTCAAATATGTTAGGTAACAGCCAATCACGGTTTCGTGTCGAGAAATATGCAAAACAGGCAGTCGTATTAGAAGCCGGCATTGTGAAGGGTTACAGAAGTTACATGTCAGTCCTGGTGAAAGGTGTTTAGAACATTCGTACGATTTGTTTTCAAGCTAGACGTGTTTCTATGGCTTCCAGAAGACGAATGGAACATTCTGAGCACTGGCGGGCTGTTGGATGCATTGAAGTAGGACAGTCTATCACAGATGTTGTTCTTTTCTTCGGCGTTCATCATTCCGTCATTTCACGATTATGTAAACAATTCCAAACCAGCCAAACAGTTGTCCGAAGACCTGTATCCGGTCGCCCAAGGGTTACGACCCCCTCGGAATATTGCTGTTGTAGCCAAGCGGAATCGAAGATCGACCTCCACACGTGGGACATTTCTGGTTCCAGCGGTCATTGGTAAGACGATATCTGCCACTAGTGTTCGTCGAAGGCTACACATGAATGGTCTGTACGTCTGGGTACCACGAGTTTGTGTTCCTTTATCCGTCCAATCCAGAGGGGCACGATTAAAGTGGTGCCGCCAGCATGTGAATTGGACTGTGTCTGAAAGGGGCAACTTTATGTTCACAGATGAGTCCAGATTTTCGCTACAACCCAATGATAAGCGTGTAAGGGTCTGGAGGGAACAAGGCACACGCAATTGGCCCGAGAACATCACCGACAATCCCGCATTCTGCGGTGGAAGCATCATGGTCTGGGCAGAGATTTCATTGGGATATCGTACCGACCTGCACATCTACAGGCGAGGTTCTGCGGCGGCTGTACGGTATCGAGATGATATCCTAGACCCCACTGTGAAGCTGTACTCTGCAGCAGTTGGTCCTTTCGTTTTAATGGACGATAATGCCCGTCCCCATAGAGCTGTCATCGTTGACGACTCTCTAGAGAGTGAGGGGATTGCGCGTATGGAGTGGCCGGCTTACTCGCCGGACTTTAATATAATTGAAAATCTTTGGGATGCCCTCGGCCCTGCTGTATGTAGACGTTTCCCACCTCCAGCCACGCTCAGAGATTTAGAAACTGCCCTACAGGAGGAATGGCGATTACTGGACTTTGCGGTGGTTGATCATCTCGTAACACGCATGATCACACGCTGTACACTTTGTATGAAGGGGAGGAGTGCTTACATACCCTATTAATGTCAGTTTTTGTTGGTTGTTTTGCATTTAAACATCATTTTGTTAATGACGCAAATATGACGTCATCTTATAATTTATGAAAATTCAATATATTTTTATCTCTGTATGCGATTCTTTGTTTTGTTTCATGAATAAACATAGAGCTACTTACTTGCAGCATATCATGTCAATCAAAGCAGTACTTGTCCATTTTTTCGCATTTAACTGCTCCGTGCTTAACTTTTGGAAGTGAGTGTATATATACATATATATATATATATACATACATATATATATATATATATATATATATATATAACATCAACCATAACATTACACTTAAAAAATATTTACAATCCAAAGTAACAAGAACCTGATTACAGACATAAAAAACTCGCTAAAATGATATCTAAAGTAGAATTATGTATTCGTTATTTATTCTTTATCTATTTCTGAAACAACAAACCCCCCTCCTCCCTCCCAAAAAGTAAAAAATTATAACTTCAACCATAACATTCTACTCTCAAAAGATTGCAAGCAAAAGAATCAAAAACTTGATTACAAACATAAAATAACATACCAAAATGATATCTAAATATAAAAAGAAGTTGTAGTGACATGTGTTTTGCTGCCAAGAAGCTCAAATAAAGCTTTATAATGAAAATTTGTGAGACACAAGATAGCCGTAGAAATTAAAAGCAATTATGGCAGAGCAAAATTTTACCAGACCGTTTGCCCGATCTGAGTTCGGGCAAATGAGTTAAGAGGTTAATGTAGCATTTCAATTCAGAGTTGAATGACTAAAGCAGTTTTAGTACCGACATTATTTGCTATCCGGAAATTTCCCGAACTGCCGAAAATTGAATTATGATCAGAAGTAGCTGTGAAAAGCGCGTGGTTAATGCTAATTGCTGGCCGATGAAACAATTATATTAGAGATAAAAGGAGAATTATGATGATTTAATAACATAATAACGTAATTACCTGAAGGGCGTTTTTGCAGCTTGATATCTAAAAAATAGGTCTTTTATTATCAATCCTTGCTTTCATTGACGTGTTAAAAGCACATAATTCCAAAGCAGTATCTCTTAAGCACCTGGCAAAGGACTAGGAGTAGACATTTTCATTTTATCTCCATATTGTACTCAGTGTGGGCATTTTGGTTACATTGCTAAAAAACTGAATTTCAGCCATTTAATTTCTTTCTAATATATATTTTGAAATGTTTAATGGGGTCTCTGTGATTCCTCCAGCAATTTACTGGCCTAATTATACTCTCTCACATCATAACTAGGGAATTATGTGATTATTGTAATTATGTGATTTTATTACTTAAATACGATAATTCTGGGATTATTGTAATTGAAAAAAATGTAATAATGTGTCTTTTCATATAAAATCATTTTGTCTATTATAGTTATGTATTTTATCCCGTTTTGGGACATATTTTAGGATGATAAAAGGACATTAAGATAGTTAAAATAATTTAATGAGGGTTGAAATATTTATCAAAGTACACGGGAAGTAATTGATTCGATAAATCTCTACATGAGTCCCTTTCTAAAGTTATGCTCAACAGTAGAACATATTCTTAAATGTAAAATGTGTATTATTGTATTTCAAGTGCATCATATGCATTTAGAGTGCATTTAAATTCATTAAAGTGCATGTAGAGATAATTTTCACATTATAACTAGACAATTATATTATCAATGATGTAATTATTGTAATCGTATGGCTTTATTACATAATTAAGATAATTATGCGATTGTTGTAATTTGCAAAAATTGTAATTAAGTGATTTTTCCCCACATAAAAATAATTAGCCTATTGTAATTACCTTAATTCTGGGACATATTTTAGGATGCTTATAGGCTATTACAATAATTAAAACCCTTAAATAATTGATAAAATGCTTTTAAACTACACGGGAAGTAATTGATTTGATAAATCTATACATTTGTCCCCTTTAAAAATTATTAAAAAGTAGTGCCGATAGCGAAAAAAAGCCACTGGCAAATTTATGCAACGAAAATTTGTGCGTAACTCAAAACTACAGGATGATCAGCTAGCTAGTTAGGTCTTGGCCCTAGGGTCTTAGTGAAGAATCAGTGTGGCCCTTAGGCTAAAAAGTTTGGAGACTCCTGATCTACTGCCCTGAAAAAAAGATATTAAAATTTATAATAGTGTATAAGCAGAATAAATGAACTCTGTATTTATTTGACAGCATAATTAATTTCCGATATATTACTATGTTTTATGCATCTGGACTCAGAAACAGCAAGTGAGATAACAGGATACATTTACGGTGTGTGAAATGTTTACTCAAGCCCATTAACATCAAAAACATCTCAAACACTGCGCTTGCCGTCAATATTGACACAATATAAATGCCGACATGAACGACGTTCGAGCCTCAGTCCTAGCAAACACAAGCCCAGGATTGGGCTAACAGCACGGACAATATAAATCGATTCGATAAACTAGTGATTATGGGTGATGATTTAGCGTATGCATATAATATTGAAAATAAGAAATAAACAATAGAGATTTCAATTTGAATATGTGATAGATACTTAAATTGTTTTACTAGTTGTTGAGAGCTACAGGGGAAGATGATAACGATACTTTAACCTTTAGCTTACGGGGCCCATTTTTCAGATTCCTTCTTCAGAATGTATGTATATATATATATATATATATATATATATATATATATATATATATATATATATATATATATATATATATATATATACATACATATATATATATACATATATATATATATGTATGTATATATACTCTTAATGTATGTATATATATATATATATATATATATATATATATATATATATATATATATATATATATATATATATATATATATATATATATGTATATATATATTTATACATATATATATATGTATATATATATATGTGTATGTATATATATATATATATATATATATATGCACACACACATATATATATATATATGTGTGTGTGTGTGTATTCATTCTTGGGCCCGTATTCTTGGTACACATGTTATCCCAGCCCGTAAAGAAAATGTTAAAAAACAATCTCACGGAATAAAAAGATTGTATAGTACACTATTTTATTCAACGGGGATCACAGTTTGTAGAAAATGTTTCTCATAAAATGCTCTAATTTTTAAAAAAGAAACGTTAATCGGAGAGCTGATGGGGAAATTAGCATAGAAAGCCCTGTAAGCTTGAAGGAAAACAGCTTTTAACTGCATATATATGGTAATTTTTTTCCATAATGAACTTCCATTAAGCAAATACTTCTGTTTTTTAACAAATATGTAGGATCTAGATATTTACAATGACATTTATCAGAAAATAAATATATATTAAAGAAAAAGTAACAGATACAAAAGATAAAGGAAACGTCAAAAGGTCTCTGTTTTTATCGGGGGGAAGACGACTTTTTTGAATCTACTCTACGAAGCATGACATCTCGCAAAGTGTTGTAAAAACATTGTCAGAAACTACAATGAGAGATAAAGACGATGAAGAAACTGTCAAATAAAAATTGTGTGTTCTTGGATTTATTTCTGCTGGCCTAAAAATATTTTTATGGTTTTTTTCAATTTTCTTTTCTTTTTTTTTTTTTGATATCATTCTTTCGATATGACGTGACTTAACAACTTTTACTGGATAAAGCCGACCAGTTTCAAGATCACAGCTTCAAAAAAGATTTTTGGTTGGTTAGATAGTATATAAACGATGTTAGAAAAGAGATCGCGAAAAGGGTTCAACTGGCCCGAGGAGAGTTGCCGAAAAACTAGTTGCTGATGAGAATGATTCTGGTCGGTTAAATTGGAATGTGCTGCGGTGATGTGAATACCATTGCTTTTTGAACGTATAATCATTAATGAACAGACGCGATGTAATCAGGACAAACTACCCATATATGTTTTTATTTTGAACTGAAGATTAAAATAAAGCTATTAATTCTAAGTAAATCCACGTCTATAATTCCATGAAGTAAGCTTAGGAACCTAGGATTTGGTTGAAAGGTCATGCTGGTATAAGATGCGAGCTTTTTCTTTTACAGCTAAGTTTGAATACGGCATTTATAAGGTTCTCATACGATATATTTCAAGAAAAGCTATTAATTCTAAGTAAATCCACTTCTATAATTCCATGAAGTAAGCTTAGGAACCTAGGATTTTGTTGAAAGTTTAGGCTGTTATAAGATGCGAGCTCTTTCTTATACAGCTAAGTTTTAATACGGCTTTTATAAGATTCTCATACGATATATTTCAAGAAAAGGATAACACCTTCTTAATACGAAGTCTTTAAAAAAGCACTTAAGGAAGAAATTTATACCTTGGAAATTTTATCAGTGGCTTAGTGGAAAAAGGTTAATTTTCAACTCTTTTGATAAATACGATATATTTTAAATTGAAGATTGAAAAATGTTATTGACTCTAAGTAAACCGTGTCTATGATTTAACGAAGTAAGCTTGGTCCAGGTTGAAAACCTAAGCTCTTATATCATGTTTCGAGGAGGGTTGCAGGACCGTATAACCTTCGCAAGAAAACGATGCTTAAAGCATATGGTATTTTTTAGTGGATAGCTGTGTTTCTTAGAGTTTCTTCTCATAAAAAGTTCCAATATTTTCAAAAATGGTAAAACTTTCAACAACAAAACACCTTTTTTCGTATATGAACTTTAGTTAGAGAGGACTGTAGTAAGAGGTTTTAGTGATCTTTAGTAAGAGGAACAGAGGTAGGTGATAATCAGAAACCGCTCTGGAGTTCACTGAAAATTTCAATTTTTCCAATTTATGACTTAAACTGTCACTGGTTTTGGAGGTGGTTGATCTCAGGATACCAAAGGAAATAGTTCTTAGGGATGTTCTTTGAGTTTCCAGCCTAATCAGAAACTAATAATTACAAGATAAAAAGAACTTTTTATATACCAAATTTTTAAATTTTCTGTTGAATCATATAAACTTGACAATTCTCTCTTAATTGCACAAACCTTCACTTAATTATTCTTTTTCAATTTCTTTTATTTAATTTTAATCACTTTTTAGTCGTTTCCACTATCCACAGACTTTATAAACTTTAATTTTTATAATTTTTTTAAAATTTTTCGCACAATATTTTTGTAAACAAACTAAATTCACATGTATTCTGTTTTGAAAATCGTCAAACGCCGTTACGCAAAAGTGCAAGCATTGAATTCGATCGAAGCGCCACCTTGCGGATTTTTCTGCTAAAAGTATTAAAAGAATACATTGTCATCTTGTTCTGAGCTATTCTAAAAGTTTCAAATGCCTAGCTAGTCGGGAAGTTAGTTAAAAATCGATTACAAGATTTGTACTGGACAAACACACACACACACAAACAAACAAGAAATCGAGTTAATAAAAACATGGTAAAAAGAGGATGAAATGTCAAAAAAAGTTAGAGTAGGTGATATTTGGGACACCTACCGTATAATTTTTTTAAGTTGCGTGCTTCTACTTTATTAAATTTGGATAGCTATTTATAATCACAATTTCCCCTATACGAAGCGAATTCTCTCGAACAACGCATGTTTCTTTATACAACAAACAATAAATCAGTCTACTTTTTTTAGTATTTTCAATAATATTTTAGAGCGAGTGTATACACTGAAGCTAAATTTTATCCAACAAATTTTCTTTTTAATGAAATTTTCAACGAAAACAATGGAACTGAACAGAGACTGATTAGTGTTCGATACTTCGTTGCTAATGCCAACAAACTCATTCTCACGAAATTTATCATGCGTACACAAGAAAACACAAGCTAATGTTTAGAGCACTTAAGCATCTCCGTGGCGTGAGTGCCTTCCATTAAGTCTAAAATGACTGCAGCAATTTGAACACATACATCATCCACAGACGTTATTTGCCATGGATATTTTCGTAAACTGTCCGCGCGGTTACAATAAAAATGATGCTTTCATCGCTAATTACTGGAGTCGATGAAACAATTATCTTCCAGGTAATTGGATGACACAGTCATTAATCAACACTGTCCGCTATCATTTTGGAGGCTTGCTTTCGGGAAAAAGGGGTCGGTTCTTATTAGGAAGGATTTCCGAATGTGCTTTACGCCTTGACAAGTTAGCACATTTCTCTTTCCCTTTTCAACCTCAAAGAGTTTGAGTGTCCCCTTATACCTAATTTGGACGATACTAGGTATTAATTAAATAAACTATTTTAACGTAGGATTACGTTCCTCCATAACGGTCCTTCGGAAAGGAAAGTTTCAGATGCTAAAACCATATACATACATACATACATACACACACACACACACACACACACACACACACACATATATATATATATATACAGTATGCCCACTAAAGTCCCTTCCCACCCTCTTAAATTCGGAACGGCTGCTGCTATATTCATAAAAGTGGTGTCTAGGTATAGTAAAGTAGCCATGCGCTACTGAATGAAACCACCTACCGCGCCACCTGGTGGAAAACTGCGGAGTTAGCATTCCTATCTCGAAAACGGAATAAGATAGGGAAAAAAAGCGATTTACAAAGTTGTAGAAAATCATCGATTTAGTACGAAAAGTACCTTGTGGACATTAATGCAAAGAATAGAACGGTTAAAACGCGCATTTGTTTTTTCGTGATTTCCTACACTGTGACGTCCCGAAACTTGAACGAAAGGAGAAGTGATTATCTTTCGGGCAAAGCACGACACCGCAATGTGCACAGTGGTATATCGCTTTTGATCCCCAATCAAAAGGACCGCGGTTCAAACCTCGAGGGTTTCATCCTTGTACTGATTGTCTTTATAAACAGAGTAGACAATACGTAGATCGTGTAAAATAGTGTCGCATCAACTCAACGCAACTTGCGCTTGGTGTTCGAAATTTTTGCAGTATGCAAATACGTAAGAAACGTCACGCCTGTTCACCTGAGACAGCTATAAAAGAGACATCTTCTTGGGATTGTAGTATGTTGATGCTCGTGGTCATGGCTGAGTATTCCAAAACTGAGATCTCCAGTGAAACAGTACCTCGTCAAGGAATTCGGGGACCAAATAATTGGGTATGACGGTTTTGAAGAGTGGCCTCCACGTTCGCCTGATCTGACTCCACTGGACTTTTTCCTGTGGGGATACCTGAAACAGAAGGTTTATGCGACCCCTCCACAAACATTGCAGGACCTTAAACGACGCATTACGGACGCTTGTGCCAACGTGTCACGCTCTATGCTCCAACGTGTGCAATGTGAGATTCAAATGAGGATCCAAATGTGTGTTGCAGCTGACGGTGAGAAGTTTGAACATCTCAAATAAAGGTATATTGTTAAAATTGGTCTTTTTTTCTTTATCAGATCCTTTTGTCACGTCACAGTGTAGGAAATCACGAAAAAACAAATGCGCGTTTTAACCATTGTAGTCTTCTCATTAATATCCACAAGGTATCTTTTCGTACTAAATCGATGATTTTCTACAACTTTGTAAATCACTTTTTTCCCTATCTCGTTCCGTTTTCGAGATGGGAATGCTAACTGCGCAGTTTTCCACCAGGTGGCGTGGTAGGTGGTTTCATTCAGTAGAGCATGTCTACTTTACTATACCTAGACACCACTTTTATGAATATAGCAGCAGCCGTTCCGAAGTTAAGAGGGTGGGAAGGGACTTTAGTGGGCATACTGTATATATATATATACACACGTACATATACATAGATACGTATACATAACACATACATACATATATACATACAAAAGAGGTAGAGGTAAGCAACGATAAGTCATCCTACGTTAACAATCCTACCGTGTAGAATATCTCTTTTGTAAAGAATAAAGCAACACATTTATGTAGTTAACAATGAGGAATAGAAATAATTGTTTCTATTTGTTTTGAAAATTATTTTGATTCCTTTTGGAAATTATTTTGAAGAAGTGATCCACTGCTTTTAATGACAAACTTTTCTGATCTCTTTATCAGCTGTCAGAAATATCCTTTTCCCTCATCTTCCCTTTCCTCACCAAATCCAAAACTTCTTTTGTTAGCCTATTGTCAGACCTATTGTAAATAAGACATATCAATGGCATATTTACAATAGGTCTTACAATAGCTCTAAACCCACATTTAAAAAATTATTGAGTTCTTGGTACCACTATTAGGAATCAGCATTCTCCATCTGCTTGCAATAGCGCGTAAGCTTACACCCAGTAGGAGGCGAGTATTTGTTTGGTTGGAATAGAATGTATAACAGCTGATACTACATTGATTCCGATAAAACATGAATGATGAATTAATAATTTGTTAATTAAAAAATCATTAAAAATTATTAGTAAATAATTTAATAACATAACATATCATGCACAAAATGCTAAACAAGTGGGCTTTATTCATTATATATTAAATAAAAAGGTTTTTCTCTTAACTGAATAATTCATGTTTTAGGGATTACGTCCTATTGAAAATAATACACCCATATATTTTGTTGCTCCAATGTATCTATAAAGGGGAGTCGCTGATAAAAAACCTTTCTAATTTTTTTATTAAAAATAAAAAAAAACTGTATTACCATAACTAAAATATTCCTCAGGTTTTAAGTGAGCTCTCCTTTTTCGATTAAAATTGTTAATGAAAAGCCCTATGAAATATGGTTAATATCAGATCTGTTTTATTGAAACTTGATTTATTCTGCCTCAGCCTATCTCCCATACTGTTTTATCACAATTAAATCACTACTGTTGAATAATATACTGTTTATATATATATATATATATATATATATATATATATATATATATATATATATATATATATATATATATATATATATATATATATATATATATATATAATATATATATATGTCGGTCTTGACTTCTACTCCCATACTATTTAATATAAATCCGAACCTCTTTTGTATCACGATGCAGTCGGTGAATCGGTGGTGACTCTTATCCTCTAAATATTTCCATCAAACAGTGTTATGTCCACACAAAGCCATAAAATAGTCCAATTGATGTTCCCAAACATATTTATTAAATTTCTTTAAGAATCTCAGCTCCATCAAACATTAATTAAGAATCCCACCCAATTTAAATCTGCACGCCTACTGCACATGTCCTTTCCATTCCCTAGTTATCCATGGCTCTGAAGATTTCCTTTTCTCCCTAAGTTTTAATAATGCGCTACCGACGCTCATTACTTATTCATTTCGTCACGTCGGATGATCTTTTTGCTGACTCAGCATTTCCTTTCTCTTCGACGCTCAAACCACAGATGCGGCAAGATTATATAATGAAAACGGGAATTTCCCTTTAGAATCTGTGGTTCTTCAGTAATCGAATCAAGTCGAACCCACTAATTCTATTTTCACTGCAATGCCATATGCCGCTTATTTGAACTCCCAGACTTTTAAATTGTTAATCCTATATTTTACTAACTGCTAATATCCCGGTTTAAGGTTTCGCGATCGTCCCCCCCCATATTTTTAGCCTCACAACTTTCCCCCCATTCCCCTGAAGGTGAGCACACAAAGAGGAGCAAACTCTCTGCAGCAAATCTCCAGAAGAGAAAACTAAATTAAATTTAAATCCTAACTGCCAAAAGTCTGAATAGGGCTGCAGTACCTAGTCAACAACATTAAACACTAATCCTAACTACTGAAACTTACTCTAATTCTAACTTCAGTTCCCCACTTAAAATAACTAAATTAAATTAAAATTTACGATTAGAATAGGGCGATCGTTCTCCTGAAGGCGTGCACACAAAGAATGGCCAGTTCCCTGCAACACGTCTCCAGAAGAGAAAAACTAAAATTAATCTAATTACCCATCAACTGAAAATTGCTGCGCAGGGCGAGCCCCTCCCCTCACAACAAACTCAGAAGAAACCCCACAAAATTATTCCTAATTACGACTTGATTCAACCACATTAAAATTAACTAAATTTCCCCTAAATATTTGACATCTAATTAAAAAAACTAATATTATTATTCGTATTTACTAAATTCGTGCACCTAACCCCATGGAGCTGAGAAAAATACAAGTTACATAAATGTCTCCATTTGAGACAGAAGTTGACACAGAATGATTTGAAGATTACTATCAATATATCAAATTAACTATAAAAGAATTTTATACCAACATATTATCAATAAAACACTAAAATCAAAGCTAATTAACACAAAATATAAAATGAAAGTGTAAGAACATGATATTCAAAATTTTCCTGTGAACACCCACACTATTACTCTTAGCTCAAGAAAAACAAACTTTGTACAGAAGCACCTTGAGCCCATTACCTAAAAGAAAAATACTGAGTAATGACTTTTAAATGCCGTAAAAGTTCAGAGTTCTTGAAATACATATAGTTCTTGTAGAAAATTGAAGTGTCACAAAACTTCAAAAACATAACACTTATTTTTTTACACTATTATTAGCATTTAAAACCCTTCCTCAGATGTCTGTTATGGTGGTCATACTCCACAACAGCACTGGGAAATTTACAAAGAGCTTTCAGCGTATCATCGGGGATACCTGATTACTCCGAAACTTCAAATTTGACACAAAACAAATCAATAGTGAAAAACATAACCCTAATACATATTTCAAATTCTTCAATATTTCAAAAAATTTTCGTTTTCACCATGATGCACAAAATATTATACCTCTGAGCTTTACAAAATAATGAAGTATGTCTTTACACTCATGCTTATCTGAAAATTACAGGGAAACCTCCAAGATAGGTAGTAAACCAAGTGGCAACCAAAAACACCCAAGAAAGTAAACGTCAGATTATTAATACTAAAACACAATAAACAAATTAAAAAGATCAAACTTAAGTGCTTTAAACTAAAAAATTAAATACACAACATTTATCAATATGAAAAAGACAATTAAATCATTGAGGTATGAAATTAACTTTCATTAATACACTTTCCTATACATTAAATACCATAAACTTTTCATTTCATTCAAAACCAATTTTAAAACCTACTAAGTTTGAAGAAGACATGATTGAACTCATGCTTGTTCTGCTTCTAGACACAATTTGATAAAATATGTTAATACTCTCACACTTTGATCAAAACTCACAATTCTACCAATTTCAAAATTAAAATCTCAGACCTTACATCTTTATCAATACAACTCAATTCCCTACCTCACAAAACATTACTTATCAAAATAAATTTATATCAAGACAATAAAAATACACTTATAAAATTATATCCAAAATTTTCAATTTTATACACTTGGCAACCGATATGCAATATACCGAAAATAAACACATTATTAATCAATAAACCTTAAATAATTATTTACAAAATGCGAGACTACCAACAGCAACAAAACCAAAATGGACAATTTACTTTAATATGTTCTAAAATTTTCCAATAACTATACCAAAACTCATAAATTTTCAAAACATAATGAAATTACAATTTTCAAAATTTTACCAATATTTATTACTAATACTCTGCTATCTAGCTTTCCTCCCTCCCCGAACAAAACAGGATTGACTGGAGTGATCATCCCCAGAAAACATTTTTTTAAAAATTTTTTATACTGAATTTTAACTTGTCATCACAATTTCCAAAATTTACACAAAATTTTCACATTTTACATATACTAGTTACTTATTTCAATTTTCATCAATACCATTTCAATTCTAAATTTCAAAATTTTAACATCTTTACCAAACATAATTTTTCTTCAACATTTCTTTTTAACATTATCACCATCTGCATATTATAATTAGAATGAAATTTCTTACCTTTAAATTTTGCAATATTAAAAAAAAGAAATATTTTTTCAAACGCAAAACATTTTCTGATTTTATTTGAATACTCGCCAGGCAGTCCCGGAGAGCCATGTTTAACTTTTTTCGCACACATCTTGGAATATTCCGGAAAGTTCTCTTTTATTTTTTGAATCGCTGATTTGAAGCTCGAACATACATAAATTTCTTGTTTTTGAAAAATTCCTTTTCATTTCTTCACGGCCCATAAAATTATTCTTGAATCGAAAAAATTTTGGGCACAACACTTTCAGACGACGTACTCAACAGCCTTGTCACCGCCATTTTTAAAAAAATTTAATTGATTGCTGTTTCGATGTATTTTTGAACGATTCCACGAAATTTGTTGCAAGAAAATTTTAATGATGTTATCCTTTCATGAGCACAACTTGAAACACTAATTTTGTTGAGCACAAGCCGAAGAATTTTCTTTACTCGATGAACTTTTTGGAGAAACCCGCACCGAAAAAAAAATTTTTACCTTTTTCTTAAAATGATGAAATTGGGGTTCCAGTAATCCTGCGTAGATGACTTTCATTACCGGCTCTTGTCGGACTTGACTTCTACTCCCATACTATTTAATATATATCCGAACCTCTTTTGTATCATGATGCAGTCGGTGAACCGGTGGTGACGCTTATCCTCTAAATATTTCCATAAAACACAGTTATGTCGACACAAAGCCATAAAATAGTCCAATTGATGTTCCCAAACATATTTATTAAATTTCTTCAAGAATCTCAGCTCCATCAAACATTAATTAAGAACCCCACCCAATTTAAATATGTGCGCCTACTGCACACGTCCTTTCGATTCCCTAGTTATCCATGGCTCTGAAGATTTCCTTTGTCCTTAAGTTTTAATACTGCGCTACCGACGCTCATTACTTATTCATTTCGTCATGTCGGATGATCTTTTTGCTAACTCAGCATTTCCTTTCTCTTCGACGCTCAAACCACAGATGCGCCAAGATTATATAATGAAAAGGGGAATTTCCTTTTAGAATCTGTGGTTCTTCAGTAATCGAATCAAGTCGAACCCACTAATTCTATTTTCACTGCAATGCCTTATGCCGCTTATTTGAACTCCCAGACTTTTAAATTGTTAATCCTATATTTTACTAACTAATATCCCGTTTTAAGGTTTCGCGATCACCCCCCCCCCCATATTTTTAGCCTCACACTCACACACACACACACACACACACACACATATATATATATACGTACATTCGACTTGATTCTTTTGTACAAAGAAACGTAATTTTGTATACAAAATTGATAGGCTTCTGTTTTATTGCAACTTGATTTATTCTGCCTCAGCCTATCTTCCGTTCTGTTTTATCACAATTAAATCGCTACTGTTGAAAAATATACTGTTGATATACATACATATATATATATATAATTGATACAAAATTGATAGACTTAAGCCCTTTATACCGGGCACCATATATATACATATATATATATCCCGCAGTGATTGTGTTTCATGTAAACCACAGGCCACTTTGTAAAATTAGGCAAAATTTTACCGGACGTGTAAAATTTGCGAATGTAAAATTGAAAAAGTCCGTAAGACAAATTTACTGCTTGTTCCATTATTCTATATATACTGCTGAAATTCCTTCTACCTTCTTCCTTTTTATCTCTCAGAATGCGACTTGAAAGGAAATATAAGTCCCATAAAATATAAGTCCAAACTTCATGCATCTCTACTTCGGAGAATATCACATCTCTGTTGATAGATAAAATTTTCTCTCTATCATCCCCAAATATTATGCAAATCATGTCGTAACTATGGAAACTGATCTCTAATCGATATAAGAGAAGCCCGAGATCCTCTACTATCTGGAAACAAGTTTCGGTTTTTCAAACTAACTGTAACCCTACCGATCATTATTTATGGGACAATTTATGTAATTGGGGGTGGGAAGCATCAGTATAAAGCGGAGATATGTCATAAATTTCTTCAAAGGATATTCAGGTGGAGTTTATTTGTGTTCTTTGAGGAAAAAATATCTCAGTTCATTAAAATTAGGGGCAGATCCGTAAAAAGAAAAGAAACTAAATTGAGGTTCAATTTTACAAATTGGAGGTAAACCTGAGAAAAACGGGAAAGGAAACAACCTCATTTATTACCATGTTTTTATTAACACGCTTTATTGTTTGTTTGTTTGTTTGTTTGTGTTTTTGTCCAGTACAAATCTTGCAGTCGATTTTTAACTAACTTCCCGACTAGCTAGAGATTTGAAACTTTTAGAATAGCTCAGAACACGATGACAATGCATTCTTTTAATACTTTTAGCCGAAAAAATCCGCAAGGTGGTGCTTCGATAGAATTCAATGCTTGCACTTTTGCGTAACGGTGCTTGACGATTTTGAAAACAGAATACATGTGAATTTAGTTTGTTTACAAAAATATTGTGCGAAAAATTTTAAAAAAATTATAAAAATTAAAGTTTATAAAGTCTGTGGATAGTGGAAACGACTAAAAAGGGATTAAAACTAAATAAAAGAAAGTGAAAAAGAATAATTAAGTGAAGGTTTGTGCAATTAAGAGAGAATTGTCAAGTTTATATGATTCAACAGAAAATTTAAAAACGTGGTATATAAAAAGTTCTTTTTATCTTGTAATTATTTATATCGATAGGTACACAAAAAAGCGAAATTCTGTATCGATAGAGAGTATAATTAATACATTATCACACACATACATGCAGTGTTGTCAAAATAATCTTTATCAATATCAACTTAAGAGTAACAGTGCATCAAAAGCAAGTCATCACGCGTATTTTCATTAGAATAGAGATGTGGAAAAAATCATGTAACAGATTTACTTGCATAACATTCGGGATTTTGTTTGGTCATGTTTTTTAATTTTAATAGACGTTTCAGATGTATGGTGATTGAAGTCATAAGCTTCTATCGCGTAGGTCCATGTGCGAATCCGGGTTAAGGCAGGGACATCCTTGTGTTGTTTCTTTAAAGGAAATGATGTCTGTTCATCTAATGGGCTTCCCAAAATTACGTAGCCAACAAATGTCGCCGGACGAATAGGCGAATGTTCACAGGATATGTTAAATTGTATATGTATATATAACACACACACAGATATATATATATATATATATATATAATTATATATATATATATATATATATATATATATATATATATATATATATATATATATATATATATATACATATAAGACAAGGTTGAATGTGAAAAACCAGTATGAGCTCTAAAGCTACTTGCAGCCAGGAACTAAAAACATGAAAAAATAAGTATTAAATATGTTTTAGACAGCATATCGTCATCAGCGGTGCCGATACTGTCTAAAAACCAATGGATTGTTTCTGATAAGTATGATCTAAACAATAAACATTCTTAGACACCGTACAATCTATTAAAAACAGAAGAATTGAATAACAAGTTACTTAATCAAAGAACACCAAGCCTGGCGCTAGACAAAGTGGAAGTTAAGAATAGGAAACCGCAAGAAGACTGACGTCACAAAACTTGCAACCATGGAGCAAATGGAAACGCAGAAGCAGACTTACTAAGGAGACTGTGTTATAAGATATATTTACCTAAATTAAATTAGTTTTTTATTATAACTAAGAGTTATTTTTATTATTTGTTATTTAATATTATTTTTACTTAAGAATTTAATTATTGTTTATAAATTTTAATTTTTAGTAGTTATTTACTCTTTTGTTTTAATGTCCTTTACTAGTATGTTCTCTGTTAATTCAAATTTATGTATTGGCTTTTCAGCCTTTAATCTATTGTTTGGTCACTAACATATCTTTGTTAATTATATATATATATCTGTGTGTATATATGAAGGCCTTATTTGAAAAGGGGTCTAACACCATTCTTTTTCATTTAGAGATACAGAGCCTTAAAGTCAAATAAGTTGCTAAGTTAAATGTTGATAGGGAAAAACTACTGAAGAATAACTGTTGAAATCTGATGACTGCCGAAAAATGACTGCTGAAATCTGATGACTGCCGAGAAATGACTGCTGAAATCTGATCTGCAATGTCCTCTGCTTGGCAGCAGAAATAAGCTGGAGGTGTAGCAGTTTAAAAATAAGATAGAAATGACTTGTCTGAACATGAAAGTGAGGCTAACTCCATTTTTTTTTTAAAGTGGAGTTGGACAACTATTCAAATAAAGTCTTCATACATACATACATACATACATGTATATTTATATATATATATATATATATATATATATATATATATATATATATCTTAGAGAGAGAGAGAGAGAGAGGACAATGTGTTTTTCAAAATCTTTTGAAACGAACATGTTAATTGGTCAGACAATTCTGCAAACGTTTAAAATATGTATTTTCAAGGCAAATGAAGTCCATAACAATGTGAACTAATCTAATATGTTCATATTAGACGTTTCTACGTATAACATAGCACAGCACAAACTTAAAGTACAAAAATATCTTTAGTTAGACGTTAAGAGAAAAAATCTCGACATTTCGGAACTTTATGCGACTATATATCCTAAAAATGTCGCATTTGTTAATATGAAATGGAAGTTCAGTATTAGTTTAAACCAGTTCCTTTTTATTATCATATAGCAATTTTTTAGATTTGCATTAATTCACCGCGAAACCCTGAGATGTAAATATTTATTGACTGGCATAACGAGAAATCGTTCCTCAAGAAGATAAAATCAGGCAGTAGCTAGTACGAACAAAAGATAACAATTTAATGAAAAGTTTAAACAATGCTTTATTATGCAAAAAATATCTCTTTCTATTGTAGATTACGAAAAACAGGAAGAATTTTTGAAAATCTGTAAGTAATAAAAGTATAAATTTATTTAAATATGAAAAGGATCACGTGTCTCAAAGATGGTCTATGTTTGACACATTATCGGCCAAAAAATAAGCAAACAAAGGAAACCGTTAACCGCATTCTAGCTGGTGTTCCAATAAATTTCCTTTACTAGCTTAAATAATGGGCTGAAACAAAGTAAAATAACCCAGCACAACAATGTATATACCATTCAGGAGTGGTCACTTTTACGTACCTTTAGAAGTATCATTTTTAGACCTATGCTTGGTTGTATGTGCTACTCATTATTTTTGCTTGATTTACATGAAAGTTTTTCAGTAACTATAATAATATTTATTATATATTCAATATGTCAAGGTAATTAAAAAAATTATTTTTATGCATAGAAAGTGAATAATTTTCTTAAATCGAGCATTTTGCAGTCAACTACTGTGCGCATTTTGTCAAAATAAATTATTAAGGTAGAGTAATAACTGTTTACTATATGTGATTACAAAACTTCAGGCAACAAAATCCACTAACATTTTTTAACCTTAACATATTTTAATTTTTTCAAAGAATTTTTTTTAAGCCTTTACTCAGTCATTTTTGAAATTTCTAAATAAAAATAGCACGTACTAAACTGTTTTAATATATTTTAGAATAATGTTGGTGGATTTTGTTGCCTGAAGTATTGTAATGTCATATAGTAAACAATTATACCTTAATAATTTATTTTGACAGAATGCGCACATTAGTTTACTTCAAAATGCTCGATTTAAAAAAATTAATAAATTTATGCATAAAAATAATTTTATTTTTTTAATTACCTTGCAATATTGTATATATAATAAAAAGCATTATAGGCAGTTACTCAAAAAATTTCATGTAAATCAAGCAAAAATCATGAGTAGTACATCCCATCGAACATAGGTCTAAAGGTCTATAAATGATACTTTTAAGGTACGTAAAAGTGACCACTCCCCTTTTAATCAGTTGAAATGTAGACTTATGCACATTTCAGTTCAGTGGATTTTATTAAAGAGTACGTCATCGAAATCCTGAGCAAATACCTACAAAATGCTACATCATTAGGGGACAACAAATTTTTTATTCCGAAAAAGGATATAAAAAGATTCATTTTTGGGGTTTTCCCTTCTTTTATTCCCTACCAGAACCTTATCAGTGCAGAGATATAAAGTTTGGATACTTTCTCAAATGAAAAGGTTATTATTCCCTAACGTCATTAATAAAAGCAAATTGTTGAAGGCTATCTCTCGTTTAGCCGGAGAAACACGTTGAATTGCGAGTAAGCAAGCTAAATTACGGGCATCATTTATTTCGGAACAGATAAGAAAGAGAGTCGAATGCATAGATTAAGATCATTGTAATGAAATCTCGGAGGGGGGGGGGGGAGCATGGCTGGTACTACAGAAGAATAAATAACTTTTATTTGTTTTCTGCGTGTTTTAAGTTTGAAGGTCCAAAACTATTTTACGCTAAGTACGAAAGTATTTTATGCTAAGTTAGGTTTTGATAGGGAGAAATATTTTATCCTGAAATGGAAAAGAACCTTCAGAATATAGATTCGAGAAGATTTTGAAAAACTTGGGGAATTTATTGGGACTTTTTTTTATCAATGCACTTTCTGAAAAGAAAAGTAAAGTTGAATAAGGAATCTAAATTTAAGATACAACAGCACAGATTTAAGTTTTGAGGGTGGTTTTTTTATACAAAAATGTTTTGTGTTAACTTAGATTTTGATTCTGAGAAATATTTTATCATGAAAGTGAAAAGAATAAGGATTTTAAATTTAAGTCGAAACAACACGAATTTTATCTATAGCGTCTGTTTTAACCTGTTGATTAACTTTAAAGTCTTTCATGCGTGTTTAAATTTTGAAAGTGAGTATTCTATACAAAAATGTTTTATGCTAAGTTAAATGTTGACAGGGAAATTTTTTTATCATGAAAATGAAAATAATAAGGATTCTAAGCTCAAAGCACATGGTTTTCTTCGTGGCTTAGTTTCAAGGGTGAGTATTCTATACAAAAATGTTTTATGCTAATAGAACATTCGAACTTAGAATCACTATTAAATGTTGATAGAGAAAAATATTTTTTTATGAAAATTGAAATAAAAAGGATTCTAAGTTCGAACCACACGGTTTTCTACGTGTTTTAATTTTGAAGGTGAATATTGTATACAAAATTGGTTTATGCTAAGTTAAATGTTGATAGGGAAAAATATTATCATGAAAATGAAAATAATAAGGATTCTAAGCTCAAACCACACGGTTTTCCACGTGTTTTAATTTCAAAGGTGAGTAATCTATATTTTTGGTCGTTAATTTTGTTAAATTCAATATTTTTCCATGTAAAGCGCCATCTGGTGGATATTTCTGAAATAATTTTTCTTTTTCGAAATTCCGCGAGCGCAACTCATGTATAGTCTATATACCCAATGAGGTTACATTCCGCTCACTCATTTGAGCTGTAGGATGCTGTTTATAGGATAAGTTTAATTATCACAGATTTAAGTTTTGATGGTCGTTTTTTGATACAAAAATGTTTTGTGGTAACTTAGATTTTGATTCCGAGAAATATTTTAACATGAAAGTGGAAAGAATAAGGATTTTAAATTTAAATTATACGCGTATATATATATATATATATATATATATATATATATATGTGTGTGTGTGTGTGTGTGTGTGTGTGTGTGTGTATGGCCGGATAAATCCTAACCGATCCTTTGCCAAGTGTCACGACAGTTTTCACCGAGTACCTCCAGGGTGAGACCTGGAGGACTCGTAACCTCCTCCCACCCCTACAAACCCCACGGAGGGACAGCAGCATAATTGAGAGAAAAATTGTCACCGAACACACTGGTGAATCACTTCATCTTATTCATATAGAGGACCTCTTGATGAAATTCGGTGACAACTCAGAAATCGAACTCAATGGCCATTATGCTTTGGCATCTAGCTACAGCTTTATAGGACGAATCTTAAACCCTTCTTGCGTCGAAGTATTGTCATTGTTTTAGAAGCATAAGTAGACAGATTAAATGCTACTAGGCATTCTAATTTCCGAAGACATTTGGTAATAGAGTTTCAACTGAAAGTGCCATTTTCTCTGGTATCTAATTTAATATTACGGCACCTGGGCACCTGTGGGGGAAAAAAGAAACTAAAATGTTCCATGTTTCCTTTCTCCTGAAACTCCCCCCCCCCCTTTTTTTCATTCTGTGAGTTTCTGTACTATTTCATTCCTTACTTTAGAGTAAAAGCTTAGAGAAATGCACAAATCTAGACTTTTTCGGGACATCTGAATCATTCTGTTTCGCTAGATTCACCGTATATTGTGCTTAAGAATCGTAAAGAGTAAAAAAAAATCTATGCAACATTGCAATTTCCGGTTACTTCAGCGAAAATATTTTAGAAATGGAGTTTCTAAAACTTTTGGGAAAGTTAATGTTTTTTCAACCTTAGGGTTAAAAAATGTGGGAGGAATAGAGATGTCGATCTTCCATTTGGAGCGATTTAAATTCAAAACACTGCATTAAACTCCTCTTAGGGCTAGAAATTCCTTCTTGCAGACTTGCTAATTCAGAAAAATATGAAAAAAACCTTTACAAATTAACATATAAAGCCATTCTACATTTTTAGAGGACATATAAGAATATTTGCGAAAATTTAAACTACATGAGATAAGAGAATAACAAATATATCAGTCAATAAAAGCATAAAGTAAAAGTTCCTATACAAACAACTACGAACAGAAATAGTGTAAGGTTTAATTTATTTTCTCTTGCAACTAGCCATTCAAAACCTTTTTAGTTTAAAAGTAATTCTATAAAGAATAAAACTAATAATTAATACTTTTAACGTAGGATTACGTTCCTCCATAACGGTCCTCCGGAAAGGAAAATTTCAGATGCTAAAACCGTCCGTCATCGCCAGTTATAACTTTGGCAGCGCTCCAAACCCAGTCTGTATCGCTTGGGCAAGCAGTAAACAGTTTAACAGAAAAGTACCAAAATGCGTCAAAATTTTAATATATATATATATATATATATATATATATATATATATATACATACTTACGTATATATAGATACATATATACATACAAAAGAGGTAAGTAACGATAAGTAATAATACGTTAATAGCCCGCGCTAGTTTCGTTAGAAAAGACTACCTGATTTTTTTTTAATTCTCTTTTAAATGTGAAAAAAGTATTTGTAAATATCACCCACAAAAAACTGATTTCACAAAGCAGCCGAACATGGAAGTTTAAATCGATGTTTTTTGCAAACTGGTGATAAATCTTCAAAAACGTATTTCGCAGCATACGTTTGGGCAAAACTGAAGAAACAAGATGGATGCTCATGAGTCAGCCAGGATATTTAGCAGTTTGAGCCAAAGAATTCTACAATTACGAATTATACAATGCTGTACCGGAAAGACATTGGAGGAACTCAGACGAACTTTTTGTCAAAACTGGGAAACAAGATGGATGCTAAGAGGTTAGCCTGGATATTTAAGTGTTTGAGTCAATTAATCTACATTTTGTCAATCTACAATGTTGTACAACAAAGGCACTGGTAGAACTCGCCCCAAGTTTTAGTGAAACTGGGAAACGAGATGGTTGCAAATAAGTTAGCCTGTATATTTAGGAGTTCGAGTCGCATAATTCTATATTTACGGATTCTGCAATGCTGTACAGGAAAGACGTTCTAAGAATTCAGTCCAACGTTTTGGCAAAAGTGAGAGCCAGATGGATGCTAAGGGGTCAGCCGGAAATTCCGGCGTTCGAATCAGTTAACTTTACATTAACGTATTCTACAGTGCTGTACGAGAAGGACATTGGAAGAACTCAGTTTTGTTGAAACTGGGAACAAGATGGATGCTTAAGGGTCAGCTTGAATATTTAGGCGTTTGAGTTAGTTAATTCTACATTTTGGCAATCTACAATGTTATACAGGAAAGATATTACTAGAACTCGCCCAAAGTTTTGGTGAAACTGGGAAACAAGATGGATACAAATAAGTTAGCCTGTATATTTAGGAGTTCGAGTCGCATAATTCTATATTTACAGATTCTGCAATGCTGTACGGGAAAGGTGTTGGAAGAACTCGGTCCAGCGTTTTGTCAAAACTGGAAAGCAAAATGGAGGCTAACGAGTAAGCCTGAATAATTAGAAGTTCGTTTAACTTAATCCTTCTTATACGTATTCCACAATGCTATACGGGAAAGACATTGGAAGAATTCAATACAACGTTGCTAATGAGTCTGCTTGAATATTTAGAAGTTCGAGTCAGTTAATTCTACACTTACTGTCAAATTGAAACTCGACTATGACATAGAAAGATTGAAATCGGGACTCATTGCGCATCAGAACTTTCTAGCCGTCTACAGTCCAGGAAATATAGAAGAAAATTCGACCCAAAGTGTTTCGGATAGATTCGTAGTAGAAATGTTATTTTATTTCAGTGTATTTGCGTCTTACTCATGTACACCTCCTATTAGGAGAGAGTGCCCCGAAGTGTCCATACTGCAAGTGCCTTTTGAAAATTCTTCATATTTTAACATCCTGTAAATTTTTTAAATTAAATTTTTTTTAAAGTGGGGTTATTTACAATCGTTAAAACTCGAAATATTATTTGTCGAAATAGAAATTTTTTAAAATTTCATTAAAAGGAAATATATAAGTTTTAATTTTGATTCGGCGTTTTTAAAAATATTAATTTTTAAAAAAATTAAAAATATTTAATATTTAAATTAAAATTTTTTTAAAAAATGTAAAAATAGTAAAATTTAAATAAAAAATGAAGTGACATTTAAAAAAATCATATTTTCAAAAGTATATATTTTTAAAATTTGCTGAATAAAAATTAAAGTAAAATAATTGAATAAGACATGTTCCAATTTTGAGCCATTTATCTTTAAAGGTTCTTGACTTATAACAATTTAAAGACGAGAAAGGGGGAAAAAACCCATTATGCAGAAAAACTCATTTAAAGGTTTAAACAAAAATTGGCTACTATTAGAACGTTGCAAAACAAAAAAATTAATATCTCCTGTTCTAATTAAGATAAAAACATGATTTAAACGTCATTTTAAGCGGAAAAGAAAAGAAAATTTTTTAATGAAATAAATGTTTTTTCGAAAATTTGAAGAATTTTGTGCCTTGGACCTCCTTAAACATTTGTACATAAAAATTTTGAACTGTTCATCTCCATCTTTATTCTTTTCAATTGGTGAACATCCACATCCTGCGCTCACTTTCATTCATAATATTGGCTTTTACTCTTGTTTCTAGTGTCTATAGTCTTATAACATTTATGCATCATAATTTTTATCCGTTCTTTTCTTGTCCTGTACGGGTATCTTTGTTTTTGTGTTCTACGTGATAAATATGTATTATTATTTTTCGCTTTTAACTTGTAAATTGGTCTCAGGTAACTTCAACCATGCGTTTGGCACATTTTGTCCAAAATGGGACCTTGTTCCATAAAACGCAAACAAACCAAATCAAAGCAAGCCAGTGTATTTAGAACAGGGATTCCCAACGGGGTCTAGGTGGACCCCATGAGGGTCGATGAAAGTTTAAAAAGGATCTATAGTATTCAAGGGGTCTATTGGGGGTCGATGATAAATTTTTCTGTTTCAAAATTTAACTAGTTGCACCCGTCAAAACATGACGGCTAGATAGTAAATAAATGTATTAATACCCAAATTATTCTCAACACATCATTGCCAAATGTTAAAAATCATAATAATGCGCAGAAACAAATTAATGCGTTTAAGCGGTCTCGGGCTTAGTGAGTATCTAGAAACAGATTTAAAAAGTCACTGAGCATGCGCAGAAAGCAATTTTTTTAAAAATTGTAAATTATCGTTAATTAAACAACGCGAAATAAACAATTTCCATCAGGTTTAATCTTATATTTCACAAACATAATTATCATAAAAATAAAAATGGCAGAGAAATATCCAGAGAGACTCCTCGTAATAAACGTGTTTATCATTAAAACATGTCACTGAGCATGCGCAGAAACAGTGAGTTTCTAAAGCCAGATTAAAACGTGCCACTGAGAATGTGCAGAAATCGATATTTAATTTCAACTTTTCACTCATTAATAGAAATTGCTATTACAAAAACCAAATTTGACAAATCTACAGATTACAATCTTTCGTTTAAGACCAAAATGAAGTAAATGGATGCAGTAGTTTTCTCTCACGGACTGCCAAAAAGTCGGCTTAGAAACTTAAATATATAGATTTAATTTTTTAAGAATGTAATTATTAGATAATAATATCCGTTTTAATATGTATAAATACAGATTTGAGGAGTGATCCACCCATCTAAAGTTGAATGTCATGACACTTTTGTATATGTGTCGAATGCCACCGCCGACTTTTATTTGTGTACCAACACTAAGCAGAACTGGGGAAATCCACTGGACCTTAAGGAGGAGGGGATACCTTTAAAACTTTCAAAAAACTCAATTTTTTATTATGATTTAATATTAAAGAATGGAATGTAAGGAATCTTTTAAAAAAAATGAATTCGATGCTACTAATAGAACCATTTTTATGGCCAAATGTATAAAGCTAATAGTAAAGTAATTATGTTGTATGCTGTATATTATAAGATCTATCTAATGATCGATTAACAATAATCGATCATTGTATTTGCATAAATCCAAAGAAGCTACAAAAAGAAAATGCTAAATTCAGTATAAACCATTACTATAAATATCGCGTAGCTAGATTCCGGAAGAGACTGGTTTGTTTAGAGCTGTTTATGCGAGTTGCCTTCAGTGGCTCATAGCTACGTAGATCGCTTCTAAGCCTAAGCGAGTTTTTGCCACTGTAGCATAAAGAGGTTGTTGTGTTAGTAATAGAGGATTACCGTGCTGCATCACTGGTCTGACTTTATATATATCGTGAGTACTTGAACTTCATTTCCTTCTATAGTGTTTATAAAATTTTGTACCTGTCTTTACTCAGTATTGTTTTACACTGCACGTTATATGTGTCAAAGGGATAATAAACTTTGTTATTTATCTAGTGCAAAAAGTGTCATTTCTACTTTATTAGAGGGTGACTTCGATATACACATATCCTAGAAAGGGTAGAAGTCAGATATCTCTATAATATCTCTATATATAAAACGCTTAGGTATGCGGCACAAAAATCGACGATATTTCTACACTCCGAATGGCAACGGCTGCAACTTCCAGATGTAAACCTTAGCGGCTATCCGCAATGTGCAACCGCGTGTCAACATGGATTTACGCACTGAAATCAGAAATGCTCGAAAGCGAGCTGCACGATCAAGTGAAAATTGGGAACAGTCTTAAGAAAGAAAGCGAAGAAGAAATAATTCATAAAGAGAGAGCATAAATGATCGCGAGGTTAGGCTTAACCGTCGCCGGCACAGCAACCGATAGCCAGTGATAGTTAATTTTCTACCCTTTTTTAAGTACTTGCTGAATGTTTACTCCATCTTATAAGTGAAGAAATGTTCCCAACAATTTATTATTTGATATGATTAAGTGGATATATATGAATTGTGAACAATAGTACATACAGAGAGTGGTGTAATCCCCACTATATTTTAGTACTTGCTGAATTTTTAGTCCATTTTTTTTAAGTGAAAAAAATTTCCCCAACAATTTCTTATTTGAATTCAGATGATAAAGTACAGATATCTTAATTTTGAAAAATAATACATACAGAGAGGGATGTAATTTTTAAAATCATTGGTGTTGGGTTTCTCAGACTTATCTTTAACTGTGGTCTGAAGTAATGTAAATTCACATTTTTTAATCACGATGTTTTAGAATCAGCCTTATAGTGAATTTAGCAATGATTATAAATTTTTTGGCTGAGCTCCCACTACCACTTAACAACGTATATTTATGATGACAGGTAATGGTAACATTCCTTACATACCTTACTTTCAGTTGAGTTGTTTTGCATAAGAAAATATAAAACTAAAAGCGACCATGCTGGTCGCGCAGCGGCTAGTTATAGAGAAAAATGTGAGGGGGGGGGGGGGTCGATGAAGAGAATCATTCTTTTAAAAGGGGTCGATGTAAGAAAAAGGTTGGGAACCCCTGATTTAGAACATTTGCGTTTACATCATCGCAGATAAAACTTAGCACTATGTCCACATCATTGATTTTTCGTTCCAAACATCTCGTACTTTCAAAAAAGCTTCGTTTGGAGATGCAAATAGGAAAATTCAAAGGACGATAATTACTTGTTATCCGAGGCTCCGATTTGAAAAGCAGACGCCACCTGGATTCCCATCACTGTCAGGACAAGGACAGCCCACATTTGGACCCCTGTGACGGAAGAAAAAAAGAAATGAGCAAAATTCAGTACATTTTCGTACACCAGATCGATTCTTCAACATTCAAAAACAGACTCACAATGTTATAATTAGCAAACATAACAGATATTGCACAATAGGGCATTTTCGAACACGTTTCAGTTAAAAACCGACAAATTTCTAATTTAGTTTTGACGGTGACGAAAATAGGAGAAAATAGTGAATTATTAAATTGCACCCCAAGAGATTAAATTTCTGGTTAATTATGTATATACTCATATATATATATATATATATATATATATATATATATATATATATATATATATATATATATGCATATATATATATATATGTATATATATGTGTATATATATGTGTATATATATATATATATATATATATATATATATATATATGTATATATACAGTGGCTCCCAAAAGTGTTCGTACACTTACGAATTTCAATGAAATAGGGGTCTATCCATTAATTAAAATGAATATTTCAGAATGGGTATTTAATAATAAGATCTATAATCTATTCTTAACAAAACTACATGAAATATTTTGAAAACATAGTAAAACTTTATTTTTAAGAAACCAGTAATCAAAAAGTAACAAAAACTTTATCTCACAAAAGTCATCGTACACTGAAATATTTTCTGATAAATTCATAATTAAAATTATCGTCTGGCGCTTTATTTTTATTTTGAATTGGGGTGGGATTTAAAATATCGTTTGGCTTTAATTTTTGCTTACCTACTCCGTAATATTCTATTTATTATTTAAAAATGGCTCGAAGTCGTAAAGAAACAACAAACAGGTTTCGAAAATTGATTATTTTTCATCATAGTGGTAAATCAGTTAAGAATATTGCTAAATTACTTAATTTATCCCATTTTACTGTGCAGTATGTGAAAAAACGCTTTAAAGAAGAAAATTTGGATCAAAAACAAGGCAAGAAAAGGCCGTCCGGCAAAGTTAACAAAACTTGATCAGAGATTTATAATTAGAAAATTTGTGAAAAATTCACGTTTGAGTGCTGTAAAAGTTTCTGCAGAATTTAATGAAACATTTTCTACTTCAATTTCACCTGAAATTTTTCGACGAGTTCTCAGAACAGCTGGATTACATGGGCATTCTGCCCATAGAAATTTTTTTGTGAGTGAGAAAAACAGAAATTTTAAGCTTTCCTTCGCACTATCAATGATAAATACGTCCCAAACCTATTGGAATAATGTCTTATTTGCCGATGAACATTTTTGGTGCTGATGGGCGTATAATTGTATGGAGAAGAAAAAAATGAGGAACTTAATCCCAAGAACTTAGTAGGAAAAGTTAAGCATGCCGGTTGAGGTATCCTTGTATGGGGGTGCATGTCAGCATCAGGACTAGGTAATTTGGTATTTATTGATGGCATAATGAATCATGCTATTTACATAAATATTTTAAGAGACTATTTAAAATTATCAGCCGAAAATTTGGGTATTGGAAACAACTTTGTTTTTTATGAAGATAACGATCCTAAGTACACGGCTCTCAACGTTCGCCTCTGGTGTCTCTATAATTGTCCACAAGTTTTGAAAACACCACCTCAGTCGCCAGATTTAAACCCAATAGCACATAGTATTTGGAGAGATCTGGAGATTCGAGTACAAAATCACGACATTCACACGAAAAGAGAACTAAAAACAATTATGATGGAAGAATGGATGAACATTGATGCAGAAATCACAAAAGAACTAAAGCAATCTATTCCCAGACGATTAAAAGCTGTTGTGCATGCTAAAGGATATCCTACTAATTATTAATTTAACGTAAAATTATAATATTTGCTAATATGTACAGATTTTTTACAAGTGTACGATGACTTTTGTGAGATAAAGTTTTTGTTACTTTTGGATTATTGGTTTCTTAAAAAAAATTTTTACTGTGTTCTAACTCTGTTCTAACTAGATGAAATATTTCATGTAAAATATTTCATGTAGTTTTGTTAAGAATAGATTATAGATCTTATTATAAAATACCCATTCTGAAATATTTATTTTAATTAATGGATAGACCCCAATTTCATTGAAAATCTTAAGTGTACGAACACTTTTGGGAACCCCTGTATATATATATATATATATATATATATATATATATATATATATATATCGAAATATCTGAATCCCTAATAACATTATCATATATGGTAAAGAAACCATAAAAATCGTGAGCGAGTAACTTCAAACATTATCTCCTGTTTTCGTTGTCTTGATACATTTGGCAATGCATAGTTCTCTAGGACTAAACAAATCTTAACGAAGGACTTTAATGAAAGTCCTTCGTAAGCACAATTCTTCAGCGATAGGACGTCATACGGTGAGATCGCTGGTGGAGACCGTATCGCCCCATTCTCCTTTTGGATCTTGAAATATATATATATATATATATATATATATTAATACAGAGAGGGGATATTATCATACAAATGGGATAATTGAGGGTTTAATTATCCAGGACGAAACTGAAGACTTGCTTTTAATGACAAACGTTCGCAGAGGTTTAAAACTTAAACTTCTTAATATATACTTGCATACGTACAGTTACAAATATAAAAATATAAAGAAAGAAAAAAATTTATACGCACACGTACACACACACACACACTCACATATATATATATATATATATATATATATATATATATATATATATATATAAAATTTCCTCAATTGATCCCAGGTGATGTAAGCAGTTCTTTTTCATAGTCCTTTGGGCAGATAGTTACGTCCCAATATGAATATAATAAAAAATATAATTTAACCTTTTTTGCCTTGCTTCCATCTGACGACGTCTAGATGCCGGCATTTTTTAAATATCTCCTCTCGCGAATACATTATCCCTTTAATTTAATTACGCCCTAAAACAGATGCCGCGATTAAGCCCTTATTAATGAGATAATTTACTTCTGCAGCTTAATGAGCGCATATATATATATATATATATATATATATATATATATATATATATATATATATATATATATATATATGTATATATATATATATATATATATATATATATATATATATATATATATATATATATATCAAGAGTACTTTTCGCGCTGTTAGGCACTCTCTTTATCGTGTCCAATTGAAAGTATTTGCCCTTTGATGATTGACGAGCGCCATTTGAAGATTTTCGTCATGGCAGTTGGCGACTTGATACAATATATAAGAAATTTGGCTTACATTTTTGCGGTTTTTGTGGTCTGAGATTTTATTACAATTATCGAATATTTTGGTTATGAGTGCGTGGCGGTTTAGCTCTTTAACACTTGAATTTGCTCAAGCAATCAATTAAACAGAAATCTTTTATATCAAAGCAAAAGAACGATAGCTTTCTTAATGATCGACTACTGTAGAAAAGAATTTTAGATTTGATTTTGAATTCTCTTTGTCGATATAGATGTATATATATATATGTGTGTGTGTTTGTGTTTGTTTGTGTTTGTTTGTTTGTTTGTTTGTAGGTATATATGCATGTAGTTATGTATGTATGTAGAAGGTTAAAATTAACAATATCTTATACAATTTTCAATGATAAACTTACGATTCCCAAACCCACAATAGTAGTAATAATAAAAAACTAAATAATTAAGGAAATAATAGTCCTAAAATACGGTAACCTAACTAAGTCTGTAACTGAGAATCCACTACCTCAATGGTTGCAAGTTTTGTGACGTCAGTCATCTTGCGGTTACAAGTTCTTAACTTCCACTCTGACTAGCGCCAGGCTTGGTGTTCTTTGGTTAAGTACTTTTGTTCAAACTTAATTCAATAATTAATCAATTCTTCTGTTAATAATGGATTGTACGGTGTCTGAGTGTGTTTATTGTATAGATCATACTCATCAGAAACAATCCATTGGTTTTTAGACAGCATTGACACCGCTGATGAAGAAATGCTGTCAAAAACCTTATTCATACTTTTCTATTCATGTTATTTGTTCCTGGCAGCAAGGAGCTTTAGAGCTATTACTGGTTTTCTCTTTCATCTTATTCTTATTTATATATATATATATATATATATATATATATATATATATATATATATATATATACATACATACATATACATATATATATATATATATATATATATATATATATATATATATATATATATATATATATATATATATATATATATATACATACATATACATATACATATATATATATATATATATATATATATATATATATATATATATATATACATACATACATATATATATATATATATATATATATATATATATATATATATACATACATATACATATACATATATATATATATATATATATATATATATATATATATATATATATATATATATATATATATAGGTGGTTATCAAAATAATGGAAACAATAAAAGACATCATGAAAACCTTTATTAATGCGGCGTAAGATCACCTTTGTAATGTAATACCACCTTATGCACCTTGGAATTGGATTATACAAGTCATTAATAGTGGTTAAGAATATATTATATCATTCTTCAGGGAAAAATCATGAAAGTTCCTGTAGAGATGCTGTTTTGGATATCGATATCTAGCTCTATCCGCTTATACAGATCACAGTGGTTGGATGATATATAGTCGGGGGGATTATACAGGGCAAGATAAGATATTTGACTTCTTTTTCATGCTCTTCAAACCAATACTTCATAGATTTAGCTGTATGTATAGGGGGATTATCATACCGGTGAATGCCATCTCCTGCAAGAAACAATGTTTGCACCATAGGATGGATTAGTGAGCTAAAATTTCGACATAGTCCTTCTCATTCAATCTCCCTTTTAGGGTTACAATAGGGCTTGAAGAAAACCATGAGATGCCATCCCAAACCGTGATAGATCTACCTCCATGATTGATAGTTGAGATGAGACAGCCAGAATCTTATGCTTCTTTAGGTGTTCCCCTGACATACGCACGTTCTGTTGCAAGGAACACTGGGAACAATGATTCGTCGGACCAAATACCGTTTCTCGACATATTACTCGACCAGGATTTACTCTCGTGGCACCATTGTGGACGATATTTTGTATCTGCATCTATTAGAAGTGGCTTGGGAATAGCTATACTTCCGTAAATGCTTTGTTTTTGAAGTTCCCTTCTACCTCTAATGGTTGATATCAGAACATTTAGTTGCAGAATGAGCTCTTCGGTCATTTTGGTTGCAGTTGTGTTCTTTCTTCATGTCGCAATCCCCTTCAATATCTCGTCCGTCTCTTTCACTCAGCTCTCCCTTTCGCCCACTATTATGTTTGGAAAACCATGTTTTTCCGTGCACTCCGTATGCTCTCATGACTTTCGATACCATAGCTCGAAAAATACCCATTAGCCTGGAGGTTGCAGTAACAGATATTCCAATTTCAACGCGCTCAAACAATTTGCCCTTTTCGCAAGGTCCGCAAGGTTTGACATTTTACGCTGTTCCCCCTTAAAAGCACGATTCCCTTTTCTTGATTACTGCTACCTGACAGTAGACTAATACATACACTATATTATATAAAAAAATACCAGTGGCCAGACTTTTTTATTAAGGAATACGAAGCACATTCATAAACACCACTGATATTGATAGGTGTTATATATATATATATATATATATATATATATATATATATATATATATATATATATATATATAATATTAAAAACTAGTAATTTCTTAATTCAACAATCTTAACATTTAAAAACTATTAATTCCTCACTTTACTATTCCAAATTACAAACCCTTTTTTAATTCCTTGAAATAGGTAATTTCCCTTGGGCATTCGTGTTAAAATCCAAGAGATATTCTAAATTTTAGCATTGTCATCCCAGTAAAACTTATATAGAAATTCCATAGTAATAGCCTTTGTAACCCCAGGCAATATTATTAAAGATGGCTGACTTTTTACCGAAATTAAGCTCGACGCGGCGTGGCTACCGAATTAGATCAGATCAGAGCATCAACAAATAACTTTTATCCAATCAAAATGTAAGTCACACCTCTGTGTCACGTGATGGAATGACTTTATAAAACTATCTGGTGTCTAAAATTAGACACACTCTGTAAGAATCGGTCTGTCATATAATCCCGGGCGGACGACTTGGAAAACTTAATAAAATGCTTTAGATTCAATTACGTATCTGTGGTTCATGTGTCTGCGTTGGGAGTCTTTGCGGGAAAATGCTCGGTTTGTCATCATGTGTATCGGCGACGTCATCCACTCTGGCCTGTTATTTGTTCCTCCATGTCGCCGATATTACATATATATATATATATATATATATATATATATATATATATATATATATATATATATATATATATATATATATATATATATTTATATATATATATATATATATATATATATATATATATATATATAAAGCGAGAGAGAGAGAGGGAACAATTGTATTAGTTATGCCACGGTTCAAATGGACTAATCGCATAACAAGATATAGTCCATGTTGCTTTTTCCTACAATGTGTAAGTTTATACACTGATTGCATGGGACATTATGTTCAAAAGTATGAGGAAAATTTAAAATCAGTCCCATATTGCATAAATCTAGGGAAGCTTCTTATTGGCATATCACCGCAAATGCGTTTCTCACCTTAATGTTTTAACCGAACTTCCGTAGTGGTAATCGCACAGTGTCTCTTTTTTTCATATCTATAACGATTCGACACCTCTTTTTTTCCTAGTTTGACAAATTGTCTTTCTTTTTGATTGCACATGTTATGAGTTTGTTGTTTTTATATTGGGAGTCTCAACTCATCCTATTCACTTTAACTAATTAAAAGTGGTAGACGTTTCAATTTGAAGTTGCTCTTGCTACGGATTTCTTGCTGTTTCTCTTCGTGTCACAGCAGTATTCCCAGTAACTTTAATTTATTAATAAATGTCTCGATCTGAACTGAAGTTGTACATGCTACGGTTTACAGTTGTAACGACAGGAATCCTGTCCGAAACATTTAAATTTATCGAAAGGGATCAAATTTTAGTCTAAAGTTGCACGTGATGCGGGTTTACGGTTGTAACACTTTCGATACCAAACATTTGAATTTATTGAAAGGTGATAAAGTCTCAATCTCAAGTTCTACGGATTTACTGTTGTTTTGCTTTGTGTCACAGCTCCGATCCCAAACACTTAAATTTATCGATTAACGTCTCAGTCTAAATTTGTACGTGCTGCGGGTTTATAGTTGTGACGATGTGAATCCAAGCAAAGGACAGAAACACTTTCATATATTGGACGAGATAAACGTTTCAGTATGAGGTTGCACGTGCGACGGATTTATAGTTGTCACAACTTCAATCTCAAACACTTTAATTTATTGAAAGTGATAAACGTCTCAATGTCTAGTTACACATGGTAGGGGGTTTAATGTGATAACCCATAGCACGTGTAACGTTCTGCGTCACAACAAAGACTCCAAATCACTATAATTTATTGAAAATGACAAACGTCTCAAACTCTAAATTGTAAGTCCTAGTTACATTCAACTGTCTCATGCGCACCTAACTGTTGTAATTTATCTCCACAAAAATTCATTTAAACCTGTTTAGCTATACGCCTATTTCGACTGAATTAGTGTTTTATTATGTGTTGATTTAGTTAGTGTTTTATTATGTTGTTGTTCCTAATGTCCCCTGACCGGAAGTTCCAGGTCAGGTATATATATATATATATAAATAAATAAATAAATAAATAAATATATATATATATATATATATATATATATATATATATATATATATATATATATATATATATATATATATATATATATATATGCATGTGTGTGTGTGTGCGCGTGCATTTCCACACACACTATATAGGTCTATATAGGCTTCGGGATGAGTAGTGCGGCTCCGGTTTATAATAGCACCACAAAGGTCGGAGTCCGACTTGGCTAGGTGCCACCACAATTTTTACCGAGCACCCCCAGGAGCGACATCTGAGGGGGATCGTACCTCCCCCACCCACTGACCTCAAAGAGAGATCTTCCAGTCTACTGGTTTAACGTGCCCATATCCGTACTAGGCACGAAGGTATTTAATGGCGCCTGTCGGGATTCGATCCGAGCACCCTCAGTACCGAAAGCCGACGTGCTACTGATAGGCTACCTCGGGTCCGTTTTATTATGCAAATGAACATAATGAGGAGTCATTAATTAGACATTTATCTGGCCCATATCCACTGCAACATTCACACAATATAAATGAAAACAGTTACTCTCAATTTGAAGCTTTTGAGTTAATAATGTCTAGAATGGCAAAGTAGATAATTTCAATACCCAGAGTTTAAATACTAGAAGATCTATTTTAAAAAAACCTCGCCTCTAGTTGCGTTTTCAGTTTTAATTTAATCTTCAAAAGAAGTATTTGATGGATAACGAATACTGCTTAAATTTACATTGAAGCTGAAAAAAAGAAAAGTCACTGCTTTACTTTAATCCGTCATCTGACACGATCCAGATAAAAATATTTTGCCCTTCTAGCTAAAACTGCTCCTTAAAGTAATTGCTTTTTAAAGGCATGCACTGACTATCCCCATTAAATGCGTAACGAAGTTTTAAGGCACAATATGCGCATATATCATGCAATTATGCGCTGCTTGTCATTGCTTATCAGATACTGTTTAAAGTGCTTACATTTTGGTGATTAATGGCCAAGAATTGTTATCCGTTTGCAATTAATAATTCATGTGTCATGGACGTAACGAGGACTTAAAGATAAAATGGGAAATTTCCATTTCATTCCATCTGGGTTTTCCGGTCATTTCATGCATGCGAGGAAATATATGATAATGTAACTTTCATAAGATGCAATCGGTTTAAAATTATACCCTCGATGCAGTAAACAAATAAACAAAGGAATGCAGAAATGAAATAATTCTCGCCAACAACTCAGAGACGGATGATTTTTACATTCGGCTTTATATACAGCGAACAGAAAGTCAATTGACATGTTATACATGCAGGCAAGTACGGGTGTTAATGCACATAGATAATGTAGTGTATAAAATATAACGATTATATTCACTTGTCTGTCACGAATAGGTAGTTATTCGTGGTTGACATACAATATGTTTCGGACTTTTTTATGTTTTCATATTAATATATAATTTACTGTCATTGTATTTCCTTAGCATTGCCTTAGCAATGGTCGTCAACTTGAACTAAACATGGTAACATAAGATTGCTTACTGATTACATAGTAAGCATACAAGCAGTTCTGCACACCACAGATTGCAGTATAGTAAATTGAAGAACGACTATATCTACTCACAAGGGAGAAAGATAAACTTCAGGGAATTAGTTTTTGTTTTACGTACGACGTTTTACCATGCGTTGCGTAGATTTAACTCCCATTTTAGCTTACGTTGGACAAATCCTGTGAATACAGACTTTTCACCAGTGAGTGTTTCCAAATCGAAGGCGATCGAAGCAATTTTTTAAGCTCAATCTTTCTTCTATACATGGCTCATTCCGTGACAACATAACATTTCCTAAATCTAAATATCGATGAGGTATTTTTCTAATGATCCAAATAGGTTAACGGAAAATGTGTCACCGTAGAAAAGAGAAATTGGTAAGACATTAGACAACACTCAGGGAGCAAATTTAAGTGAATACTGAACTTTCGTGTTGTTGTTGTTGTTGTTCCTAATGCACCCTGGCTGGAAGTTCCAGAATAGGACCATATAGGATTCGAACACAGTAGTGCAGCTAAAGTTTATAATAGCACCACAAGGGTCGGAGTCCGTCTTGGCTAGGTGCCACCACAATTTTGACCGAGCATCCCCAGGGACGACATCTGGGCGGATCGTACCTTATCCCATCTTCTGACCTCAAACAAGTGCTTTTCGGTCTCGGGATTTAACGTGCCCAAACCCTGTCTAGTCTAGACGGTATTTAACGGCGCTTATGGGGATTCGATTCCAGCACCCTCAGTACCGAAAGCCGACGCTCTACCGATATGCTACCTCTGGCCCGAACTTTCCAAATCTACGTGGTTGTTAACTTTTTGTAGTGTCCTAAAAAAGTTAATGTAAAATATGCAGAAGATAGAAGTAGGTTAGAGAACTTAACCAACAGTAGCTTATCGGTAAAAAATATTATGTTAAACCTTACAAACCTTTCTTAAACATCTTAAAAAATTTCCATCCTCGGGCATGTTAATAATAGGTGTGCCTTACAACTATGACGTCACACGTAGCTTGCATACTCTTACATAGACTTACCATAGATCTTTACTATTAGTTAAAACCTTTCAAAAGACTAAAATAGGATAAAAATTAAGAATTTCTGGCGGTCAATTGTGTATAAATAGATATCAATAACTTTAATAGTGGCATCAGTCGTCAACGCAAAGTGTTTTTCATTTAGTATTATTCTAGTCATATATTAGCAAATATGTATTTTAGAACTGTTTTATTTCTGCATCTAAAGGTAGATATTTTATTACACATCGAGTGATTTTGAAAACTAAACATTTTTCATTCATTAGTTCTTTACAAGACATTACGTTATCGATGTCTTTTGCTATGAAATTAAAATTGTTTGATGAAAAAAATAATTTAAAATAGTGAATTTTTTTCAAATCACGCACAATGAATTTTTAATATCTACCTTACAATGGGGAAAACGGTATTCAGAAATATTCCCTATCTAATATGTATACCATCCGATATATTGCTGATCCGTTACCAGAAAAATCCATTATCAGAAAAAAATGCCAATAGGAGAATTCGACACAGCTTCACATTGGCATTGAAGATGTCAACTTATGTACAGCCTTAGAGTACATAAGTTGTGGTCTCCAGTACATAAGTTGACATCTTCAGTCAGTTCGTGATAAATTGATTAATACAATATGCATACTACCAAAACTGAATAGGATTAATGAGGTCTGGGATACGAAATTAGATTTTTTTCGTGTTTACACAAAGTTTCATAATGATTTAATGATGAGGAATTATGAAAACAGAATCCAAAAATATGCATTTGCTAATCCGTGATTATAGAAAAGCCGAGAGGAGAATTCCTCCCAGCTTTACATTAGCATCTATTGTATTTGCATAAAAATGCGTGAGGATTTAATGCCGATGATGAATTATGAAAACAGAATCCAAAATATGCATTTAATTATCCGTGATAATAAACATGCTGATAGAAAAATTCCTCATAGATTTACATTAGCATCTATTGTATTTACATAAACTATTCGTAAGGATTTAATGCCGATGATGAATTATGAAAACAGAATACAAGAATATACATTTGCTAATCCGTGATTTTAAAATGCCGAGAGGACAATTCGTCATAAATTTACATTAGCATCTATTGCAGTTACATAAAAATTCGGGATGATTTAATGCCGATGATGAATTATGAAGACAGAATTCAAAAATATTCATTTGCTAATCAGTGATTATAAAAATGCCGAGAGGAGAATTCCTCACAGCGTCACATTGGCGTTGTTTGTATTAACACAAAAATTCATGATGATTTAATGCCTATGAAAAATTATGCAAACAGAGTTGGAAAAAATATGCAATTTTCAGTCCGGGATTATAAATATGCCGAGAAAAGGAAATTCACATCACCATTGAAGACGTCAACCTTAATAAGCCTTAAGGTTCAGATCATCATTACGCAAGTTGACATCTTGAGTTGGTAATGACAAATTAGTAATGAAAAATTCCTCATAGTTTTGCATTAGCATCTATTTTATTTACATAAAAATCCTTGGGGATTTAATGCCGATGATGAATCATGAAAATAAAATCCAAAAATATGCATTTGCTAATTACTGATTATAAAGATGCCGAGAGGAGAATTCCTCATAGCTACACATCGGCGTTGTAAATACAGTATGCATACTATTACAGGATTAAGCGAGTCTGATACACAAAATGAAATTTTTTTTTGTATCTACACAAAATTTTGCAATACTTAATGCTTATGAAGAATTATCCAAAACATGCTTCCACTAATCTGTGCTTAAAAAATGAAAAAAAAAATTCCTCATAACTCAACACAGGAATTGAAGATCTGCGTTTATCAGCTGATGAACGGCATTCAACTTACAAATCCGATAACATTTCCACACCAGTATTGCGTCAAAAAATTCCCAGACTTCCATCTGTGCCTATAAAACCGAATAGTTTATGGAAAATAATAAAAATTCTCCTTTCAATGGCCGAAGAAAAACTCTCCCTTCATTTATAAAACACGAAACTGCCCTCTCAAGAAATCGCTCAAATTTTCATCCGCATCGACTCCACGCGCCAACATGATGAATTTGGAGCTTGATCAGCTCGTATACTCCGTCTTTTTTTTATACGTATATTCAGGAGATGATTTCGCCCGTTTTACGACTGCGAGCCGTTGATGGTATCTTATGTTCTTCTGGCGCTGTTTTATTCTGATGAAATTCTTCGCAAGGCGCCGGAAAATCCCTGTTATATATGATCGATTCGATGTTGTGGCTTAGAGGTCGGAAGGTGTTCAATTATTTGGTCAAATCCTCCGTGAAAAGTTGGCGAGAGAAGTGTCATCTAGACTTGTCATCTTCAGCTTCTTCGTCTTTTGTTTTCCTCAGGCAATAACTCTTTCATTCGCCAATTTTTATGCATCATTAAGAAATTTTACGTCAGACTTTCACATTTAAAAACATTGTATTTATCCTTATCGCTATTTGTTTTCAAGGGTAACAAAAACAAAACATACTTTTGCTTTTATTAGCAATAACTATTTCATTTATCAGTTTTTAGGTATCATAAAGGAATCTTGTTTCCCCCCAAAAAACATTGTTTTTTAACCGTATCATTATATCTTTTCAAGGACAACAAAAACAAAATATTATCAGCAATAACTCTTTCATTTACTAATTTTCATGTATCTTTAAGGAATTTTACTTAAATTTAAAAGTCCTGTTTTTTATTCTTACATTATATATTTTTAAGGGTAGCAAAAACAAAACATTCTTTTCTCGACAATAGCTCTTTCCTTTATCAGTTTTTATGTATTATTAAGGAGCATTACTTCACCTTAAAAGCAATGGTTTTTATACTCATTGCTATATATTTTCAAGGGTAGCAAAAACAAAGTACACTTTTGTTTTTCCTTGCAATAGCTCTTTCATTCACCAACTTTTATGCATCATTAAGGAAATTTACATCTGCCCTACACATTTAAAGCATTATATTTATCCTCGTCTTTATAAGTTTTCAAGGGCATCAAAAAGAAAACATTCTTTTATTTTTCCCTGCAATAGCTCTCTCTTTTACCAATTTTTATGTATCATTAAGGAATTTTACTTCACCTTATAAGAACTGTTTTTTTATCCTTATCATTATATATTTTCAAGGGTGGGTAAAACGAAAAATGCTTTTTTTAAATATTGTTTTCCCGGCAATAGCTCTTTCATTTACTTGTTTTTATGAATCATTGAGGACATTTTAGTTAGGCCTTCATATTAAAAACCCTGTTTTTATCCTTATCATTATCTAAATCTTTAGTGTAATAAAAACAAAATTTTTTTTCTCAGCATTAACTCTACCATTTACCAATTTTTATATACAGTTAAAGATTTTAACTTCACATTAAGAGCACTGATTTTTACCCTTATCATTACATATTTTCAAGGATAACAAAACCAAAACACACTTTTATCTTTCTCAGCAATAGTTCTTTCATTTACTTGTTTTTAATGAATCATTAAGGAATATCCCGCTAGGCCTTCATATTAAAAACACAGTTTTTATCCTTATCATCATCTATATCTTTAGGGCAAGAAAAACAAAACATTTTTCCCAGCAGTAACTCTACCATTTACTAATTTTTATATACAATTAAGGATTTTTACTTCACCTTAAGAGCACTTGTTTTTACCCTTATCATTACATATTTTCAAGGGTAACAAAATCAAAACATACTTTTATCTTTCTCAGCAATTGCTCTTTCATTTACCTGTTTTTATGAACCATTAAGGAATTTTTCGTTAGGCCTTCATATTAAAAACGCCTTCATATTAAAAACTCTATTTTTATCCTTATCATCATCTATATCTTTAAGGCAATCTTTAAGGTAATAAAAACAAAACTTTTTTTCAGCATTAACTCTACCATTTACCAATTTTTATATACAGTTAAAGATTTTAACTTCACCTTAAGAGCACTGGTTTTTACCCTTATCATTACATATTTTCAAGGGTAACAAAATCAAAACATGGTTTTATCTTTCTCAGCAATAGCTCTTTCATTTACTTGTTTGTAAAGAATCATTAAAGAATTCCGCTAGGCTTTCATATTAAAAACACCGTTTTTATCCTTGTCATCATCTATATCTTTTGGGTAAGAAAAACAATATTTTTTTCTCAGCAGTAACTTTACCATTTACCAATTTTATATACAATTAAGGATTTTTACTTCACCTTAAGAGCAGTGGTTTTTACCCTTATCATTACATATTTTCAAGGGTGACAAAATCAAAACATGCTTTTATCTTTCTCAGCAATAGCTCTTTCATTTACTTGTTTTTAATGAATCATTAAAGAATTTTCCGCTAGGCTTTCATATTAAAAACTCCGTTTTTATCCTTGTCATCATGTATATCTTTAGGGTAAGAAAAAGAATACTTTTTTCTCAGCTGTAACTTTACCATTTACCAATTTTTATATACAATTAAGGATTTTTACTTCACCTTAAGAGCACTGGTTTTTACCTTTATCATTACAGATTTTTAAGGGTAACAAAATGAAAACATGCTTTTATCTTTCTCAGCAATAGCTCTTTCATTTAACAGTTTTTATGAATCATTAAGGAATTTTTCGCTAGGCCTTCATATTAAAAACACTGTTTTTATCCTTATCATCATATAAATTTTTTAAGCTAAGAAAAACAAAGCTTTTTTTCCAAGAACTAACTCTACCATTTACCAGTTTTTATACACAGTGAAGGATTTTTACTTCACCTTAAGAGCACTGGTTTTTTTACCGTTATCATTAAATATTTCCAGGGACATCAAAATCAAAACTTTTATTTTTCTCAGAAATAGCTTTTTTCCTCTACCAGGTTTTATGTATCATTTTAGTAAGTATATTTCATTTTTAAAGTATTGTTTTTATTGCGTTTATTACTGTTTATAAGTACTTAAAAAAACTATTTTAAACCCTATCTGAGGAAGCCTAGCGGTGACGCGTTGGTCTTCGGACTTCAGTTTGAATCCAAGGGGCACCATTCAATACATTCGTGTCTAGGTCGGATAGGGGTACGTTAAATCCGTACACAGGAGTCTCTATATGAGGTCAGTGGGTGGAAGAAGGGACGAGCCCCCTCATAGTCGCCCCTGGAGGGACCCGGTTAAAATTAACGAGGCACCTGGCTACAGTCGGACTCTGATTCTTGTGGTACTATTGTAAACTAGAGCCACATTCCTCATCCTGCAATCGTGACCGAGTCTGGCATGTTCCGGCCAGAAGGACATGGGTCACAACAACAACGCAACCCTTTTAAGGACCTTAAAAACATAAACGGAGATTTGAAATACTTTCGAGGTCCATACAAAACCTATGTGTTCACAACCACCGGACGACGGACTAATTGCCTGGGTGCTTGTTTCCGGATCCTGAGTCACGGGTTCAAAACTCGCGATAGGCATGGGTGTCTGTAGCCATTCGTAATCGGCTATGTTCAGTAGGTGCCGGTAAGTTTAGTTTCGGTATCGCGAAAGAGGATAGTAGTGTTCTCAACCAACCAACGAAGCAATCTATGCATTGATAAATGTTATTTCACGAGATAATAGATCCGTTAGCTCACAATATAGAGTATGGCCACGGAGCGGCAGAATTCATCAGTGGCTAGATTCTGCCATTTAGCAAAAATTCCTTACAATATTTCTAAGGATTATAATATTTTTGATCAGCTGGATTGAGTATAAAAGCCGTTAGAAGGTAGATCTTACATAGTTCGGTTAGAGTTCTTCTGGCCTGATGTGAGTTAGCCATTGAGCCAATTCAAAGGGGCGACTAATTTGAAATATGTTAAGGCGTCGTCAGTACCTTTGCTTTATGAACGTTTACTTCTTAATAAGTCGGTGCGATGCAATCAGGTCAAGCCAACCAAATGACACGAATATATTCAAACTGAAGACTGATATAAAGCTATTAATTCTATGTAAATTCGGATTTGTAAATCGGCGAATTAAACTCAGCCTTGATAAAACCCCGAAGTTAGGTTGAAAGCCTAAGAACTGACATCAAGGCGTATAATGTATGTGTTTGTTTTCTAGAGGAGTACTTTATAAATGTATGTATTCGCATACTAGAAGTATCTTGTCTAAACATTTTTATCTTAAATCATTCTCAGATGATTTCTAGAATTTTTTCAAAGTTTATGTTTAACCTTTTCCTTACGGGTTGAGATAGCATGTATCCCAAGAATACGGGCCCATTCAATGAATATACATACATACATATATATATATATATATATACATATACATATACATACAAATATATGTATGTGTGTATATGTATATATATGTTTATATATATATATATATATATATTATATATATATTATATATTCTATATATATATATATATATATATATATATATATATATATATACACACATACACACACACACTATATATATATATATATATATATATATATATATATATATATATATATATATATATATATATATATAAATATATATATATATATATATATATATATATATATATATATATATATATATATATATACATATATATATATATATATATATATATATATATATATATATATATATTTCATGGGGCCGTATTCTTGAGATACATGTTATCCCACTCCGTAAGGAAAAGTTTAATGCCACGCTTATGTTTGACTTTTAATAAATTACGTAAATTTTCAATCCAAAATAAATCACTGCAACTTTACCATAAAATAATTTCATGCAATTAAAATTTAGGCAGCGTGTTTCATACCATTAAAATAATACAGTGTCGTATTCATTAAATTTTCCCAGGAAACTTTTATCACTAGCCTTGTGACCCTGTGATACCCAGGATAAAAATTTTATTACCTCCCCTTGGATCGTAAGTATGTTCACCTCTACCTGCTTTAATTAAAACGCCAAGCGAAATGATGCTCCAAGGTGAAGAATTTTTAGGGTTATTATTATATTATTGATGAAGCTCAAGAGTCAACAAACGTAAGAGAGAAAAAACAAACATTTACGGGAAAAAAATAGGCATTTTATGTAAAACCATATCACTGTAAAATATTCCTTTTCCGATATTTATTTTATGGGCATTAAATTATTGACGCCTGTCACCACATAATTTAAACTTTTTTACGGAAACATTAAATAAAATCTGAAAGATTTTTGAACCCGCGCATTGTATTTTTAGCTCTGGTTTTCAGAAGGTTGAAGTTCTGGTTTTTGAATTCAGAAAGCAGAATTCAAAAATAGGCATTCTATAATCTGTATTCGGGATAAATCTGACTAGAAAATTAACCGCAGTTTAACATAGGAATTGAATCTCTGCAGCATGACCTGATACATTCATTGCCTTAGGCTGTAAAGAGAAGTTCTGCGTCTGGAGAACAAGACGCAATCGAAGTGTCTATGAGAACACTAAAACATGATAGATGATGTTAAATTTGTCGTATCAAAAATTCGCTTTAAGTGCATAATAATTAGTACAAGGAGGTGAAGGATTTTTGAGGCAGTTGCTTTCACGTACTTGCTTCGTAGCGTTTCAGCTATTCAGCGCTTACGAGGAAAATTGTATTTGTTTCTATAGAGTTTTAAAAAATTTCAGAAAGTGCAGGTACTAAAGTATAAACAGGAATTTAACAAATAAAATTGTGTTTGTATGTATATCGCCTGAAAAATTTGCAGAAGACGCAGGTAGGGAAGTATAAATGAGAATTCCACAAATAAAAATGTATTCATATCTATATAGCCTTAAAAATTTGCAGCAAATGCGGGTGAAGTATAAATACGAATTTCACAAATAAAATTGTATTTGTATATATATAGCCTTTAATATTTGCAGCAGATGCAGGAAGGGAATTATAAATACGAATTACACAAATAAAATTGCGTTTCTATCTATATAGCTTTATATATTTGCAGCATATGCAGGTAGGGAAGCATAAATAAGAATTCCACAAATAAAATTGTATTTGTATCTATATAGCCTTTAATATTTGCAGCAGATGCAGGTAGGGATGTTAAAATAAGAATTCCACGAATAAAATTGTGTTTGTATCTATATAGCCTTAAAAATTTGCAGCAGATGCAGGTAGGGCAGTATAAATAAGAATTCCACAAATAAAATTGCATTTGTATCTATATAGCCTTAAAAATTTACGGCAGATGCAGTTAGGGAAGTATAAATAAGAATTCCACAAATAAAATTGTGTTTGTATCTATATAGCCTTAACAATTTGCAGCAGATGCAGGTAGGGAAGTATAAATAAGAATTCCACAAATAAAATTGTGTTTGTATCTATATAGCCTTAACAATTTGCAGCAGATGCAGGTAGGGCAGTATAAATAAGAATTCCACAAATAAAATTGTGTTTGTATCTATATAGCCTTAACAATTTGCAGCAGATGCAGGTAGGGCAGTATAAATAAGAATTACACAAATAAAATTGCATTTGTATCTATATAGCCTTAAAAATTTGCGGCAGATGCAGTTAGGGAAGTATAAATAAGAATTCCACAAATAAAATTGTGTTTGTATCTATATAGCCTTAACAATTTTCAGCAGATGCAGGTAGGGAAGTATAAATAAGAATTCCACAAATAAAATTGTATTTGCTTTTAAAAAAACCTTGAAATGGTCTTTGAAAAGAATTTATGATAAAGGATAAATAGATGAAGAGATAGAAAATCAGACTCAAAATGAAGATTTTAATGTGACAGCAATTGTATAAGGTATAAGGCAACAAATATTACCTTCCATGAGGTTTATTATGAGCGAATGAAGATTTTTTTTCTAATACAGCTTCGTTTTTAATTATACAATACTAGTTGGTATCCGTCAAAACATGACGGCTAGATAGTAAATACATGTACTAATACACAAATTATACTCAACACATCATTTCAAAATATAGAAAATCATAAAAATGTGCAGAAAAAAATTAATGTGTTTAAGCAGTCTCGTGCTTAGTATCTAAAGCCAGATTTAAAAATGTCAGTGAGCATGCGCAGAAAGCTTTTTTTTAAAATTGTAAATTATCACTAATTAAACAATTTTCATCAGGTTTAATCTTATATTTCACAAACATAATTATCATAAAAATGGCAGAGAGAGATCTAGAGACTCCTCGAAATAAACGTGTTTATCATTAAAACATGTCACTGAGCATGCGCAGAAACAGTGAATTTCTAAAGACAGATTTAAAAATGCCACTGAGCATGCGCAGAAATCAATTTTTAATTGTAAATTATCGCTCATTAATAGAAATTGCGGTTACAAAAACCAAATTTGACAAATCTACAGATTACAGTCTTTCGTTTAAGACCAAAATGAAGTAAATTAATGCAGTAGTTTTCTCTCACGGATTGCCCAAAAAGTCGGCTTAGCAACTTTAATATATAGATATCAAAGTGGTGATAGTGTCATTTAAGTAATCTGATTACGATTTAGTAATATGTCGATGAAAATTACATGTCCGTGATCGACATCGAATTCAACTTCCATTTCAACAGATAAAATTGTAGAAATTATAGTGATTACATTTACGTTTCACGTTACATTCACGTTACATTACATTCGTTACATTACATACGTTACATTACATTCCCGTTATTAGAAATTTAAATAACCTAAATAGTTATCCAATAGTATAGGAACCTTAAAAGTTACTCTTTCCTTACGCCGAGTAATAACTGGGTATTTTCTGTAAAAACGATTGCGCTCACAAATAAATAAGTTATTGCTGTCCATCTCATTTTTCCAACCCAATTCCGTCGTCATTCCGAAAAAAACTTTCTCCACTTCAGATATATTCCCCAACAAGAAAACTAGAAACTTGGAGGAAAACCCCAGAAAGTGGCGTCGCCGGACCTTTGTTAATCTGAAAGACAATGTTGACCCAGTTTCCATTTCTTCTGGAGCCTTATTCCAGGGAATATTCCCTAGAACTGTTTTCGAGAGGAAAAAGATAATAATTGCAATCTAACTATTCTCCCGATGTTTACAGAAAACTTTTGAGTATGCTTGCGTTTCGGTCACTCGGGATTCTATCATCGGGAAGTGCGTTTAGAAAAGTCTGTAAACTGTTTGACACCGTTTCTGATTAAACTTTGAAAATAAAGGAGAGACTTTTTTAAAGTTTAAATAACTGTTTCCCAGTATTGAGGACTTTTCCTTATTCTAGCATTAGTAACATAAAGGGGGGCAAAATGGATCTTCTTTTCCATAAATGTTAAAGGTATCAATGCTTATAAATTCAAACCGAATTAATTAATCAAATTTTAAAAAACCAAATGGCAAAAAGGATTTTCTTTGCCATAAATGCTAAAGATAATATTTTTTATAAGTAAAAGAAATTAATAAATCAAATTTTAAAAACCAAATGGCTAAGGGGATTTTTTACCATAAATGTTAACGATATCAAATTTTAGAAACCAAACCAAACTAATTAATCAAATTTTAAACACCAAATAGCAAAGAGGATTTTTTTCTCCATAGATGTTAAAGATATCATTTTCTATCATTTTCTATAGATCAAAACCAAACAAATTAATCAAATTTTAAGAAACCAAATGGCAAAATGGATTTTCTTTGCCATAAATGTTAAAGATAATTTTTGTATAAATTAAAACAAAATTAATTAATCAAATTTTAAAAACCGAATAGCAAAATGGATTTTCATCTCCATAGATGTTAAAGATATCATTTTTTGTAAATCAAAACGAAACTAATTAATTAAATTTTAAAAATCAAATGGAAAAATGAAATTTCTTTTCCATAGATATTAATGATATAAATTTTTATAAATCAAAACCAAACTAATTAATCAAATTTTAAAAACCAAATGGAAAAATGAATTTTCTTTTCCATATATGTTGAAGATATCAAGTTTTATAAAACCCAAATTAATTTAATCAAAATAACCACAAGGAAAATATATCACATCTTTATTAATCCATATCTTTTCATTATAGCAACATTCTAAACTCTTTTACATTTTAGGATGTAATGAAAATTCCAAGATTTTAGATACATCATCTCAAAGTTATTAAAAATGACAGGTCTAATATTAGTTTTTTACCTGTTAGTTGTTTTATTTCTAGCTTTATTTATGAAGAAATATTTAAAATATCTGATTCAATCAGCATTTTTAAATGGTTCTGAAAAATAAAAATTTCTAGATTTGTTTTAAAAATATAAGACGTATATATTTAGCACAAGTATATTATTTGAAATATCAGGTATTTAAATCAATAGGCTAAAATATATTAGAATATCGGATTTCTTAATTTAACTTTTGGAGAAATCTTTGTTTCCAGTTAAATTATTAAAATACGGATTCAAAATTTATTTACTTTTTTCTTCTATTTAAAAATATGAAACTCTTAAGGCTTTCTAGCAACGTTTAAGCTAATTCAGACAGAAAGTAAATAAATTTTATTTTTTACTGATAATAAAACTATCATTGTTGAAATTTCAACACATTAGATTCAGGCACTGCATGATTCTAGTTCTCTCTGATAAATTATCGGCTAATTTTATCTAAAGTAGAAACAAAGGACTCGCACCCTTAATACAGTTTCTGCTCCATAGCAATATAACCTGTTACATATACGCAAAAATATTCTTTAATGAGATATCGACGCATTCCTTGGAGTTTTTCAACAGAAGTGAAACTTCTGAATTCACGCTGAAGCCGTTCCTGATGAAAATTCATGAAAAGAAAAATCTTTTAAAATCACTTAAAATTCCAAACTGTGCAATGTAACATGCATAGCGCTACAACCTAAATTAAGTTTGTTCCTAGAAAGTAAAGAATTTTAATTTAGAATTAAGACACAAGCGTTCCTTTGGCCCGAGACAATGTGGATGTAATTCTTTACATAACTCATAAGTTGTAAAGCATTTTTCCCTTATGATACAAACCTATCAAACCATTTCTCAAATTCTTATTACATATATATCATCCTTTATTATTACAGATCATATGTTATATACTTGTTGTTTTAACTTAGATAAAATGAGAGGCACAGCATGGAATGTTATAAAACTTCGTATCTGAAAAGATTCATTGACAACTTAAGAACTGAACATATTAATATAACTGATTGTTATTACATTTATATTTTCTGATTATTACGTTTATATTTTTAAAGTCAGTTTCATTGCTTGCACTTGCACTTGCACACACACACACATATACATACATATATATATATATATATATATATATATATATATATATATATATATATATATAAATATATATATATATATATATATATATATATATATATATATATATATATATATATATATATATATATATATATATATATATATATATGTATGTATATAATAAGTTCAGTTTTTACTTCCTTACACATGACAACATTTTTATAATTTTTAATCTTTCAAATTTGCATTATATTATACTTCACATTTTCCGTGAATTTTTTGTTTGTCAAAATTTCATTATATCTCATCTGACTGTGAAATAGAGTGATGCTATTATTATTTCGACATAACTTACATGAAAAGTAATGCATGGTATTTTATAAATCATGGTTTCTGAAAAACATTCAGTATTTAGTACTTAAACTGAATTTAAAATCAAATTACTCCATACGCTTCCATATATATTTTTTCCTTTTTAATCTCTGCAAGCCAGACTGTATTCTGTCAAATATTTTGGCGTGAATTTTCCTGTCTAGTGATAATTCGTAATTTAATCAAACACCGCCAGACAGTCCGAGGCACCATCTAAAATTGAAATGTAATGATACAAGAAGGGAAAATTGAAGTGTTAGCTTTCATTATGCTCGAAATATTATCAAGCTTAAGGAAAATTTTCTTATTTGAGTAATTTTACTGTTATGAGTTTAACGTTTTTAGGTGACCTAATTGCACTCAAAAGCACTGAGTTGCCTTAGGACTTATACCTAATATAAAAAGGAAAAAATAATGATATTAACGAACAGGTTTTTTTTACATTATCAGTCTTGGAGACATTCCAGCTTCTTTCAAATATCCTTCTTCCATTTTATCAATTTTGTTTGTTTTCCGCATTTTCTCTAACATTAAGATTTACTGGTATTCCTTTGTGATACTCGTGTAGTGCAGTAAAAAAGCCCACTTTTTTAATCACCTCTTGAAATAAAAAGAACTATTATTTAATAACTTATGTATATCAGACTGTTATAATAACTGTTATTATAAAAAATGTTTATAAGAAAAGTGAACAGTGAAAGTTATAAGAAAAGTTTATAAGAAAACCAGATAAAAAGTGTTCGAATTTTTACACACATGAACATTTTCGTGACAGTTTTAAAATACTTGTAACGAGCAAAATTTGGAGTTTTTTTCCATGCATACGTATATGCCTAAATTACGAAATACGTGAATGTTTATTACTGTCATGTCAGAAATTTCGGTAGTCATGTTTATTGTTGCAAATTCAAGAAAATGTCACGTAATTTATTTGTAATTTTTGTTCTCTTTATGTACGTATAGGAGAGAAATTTACTTGATACAATGTAGCTTTATATAATTAATATTTATATGCATGTTAAATTATAAATGAGTGTGTTTTATAAAAATGTATCTCTATTTGTGCGTGCGAGTCAGTACATGCGGATATACTATTGTAAACTACATGACATCATATGTAGAATATAATCTCAGCCTCTATTGTTCTGTTTAAAAATTCTGTTTCAAAGGAACTTAAAGCTACAAAAATAATTTTTTTTTGCTAATATATTTGTGCATAATCGGATAACTAATGCTCGAACACTTGCTAGTTTCCCATATAACTATGTATGGTGTTCGCTTTATTTTTATTGACCTAAAAAAATTATTTATGGATTTCTTTCTCGAATTTATGTTCACTTGTTTGACGTCATTCTGCGGATATGATGTGACTAATACCTTTTTTTTAATCAAGCCAAAGAAGACCACCCTTTCAAAGAAGTTATTTTCATCCTTTCAAAGAAGTTATTTTCATTGGATAGATGGGGTATAAAAGGTGTCAGGAGAGCCGTTTCTATGATGAGTTCGCCAGATACAACCAAGTGTTGACGTGAAAAGATCTGAGTTTTACGGGATGAATTAGGGCCTGTTCACATAGGAGTCCGTTGCGTTGCGTTAAGGAAAAGATGACGTTGAGACGAAAACAAACCAATCATACGCCTCCAAACGATTAGCAATGAAATTTTTAACGCCTATGATTGGTTTATTTTGGTCTCAACGTCATCTTTTCCTTAACGCAACGCAACGGACTCCTATGTGAACAGGCCCCAACTCAGTAATTCCTCCCGTAAAATTATGGGGTGAATTACTGAGTTATTTCATCCCGTAAAAATTATGGGGGGAATTACTGAGTTACTAATCCTGTAAAATTATGGGATGAATTACTGATTTACTAATCCCATAAAATTATGGGATGAATTACTGATTTAGTAATCTCGTATAATTATGGGATGAATTACTGAGTTAATTTCAAATGCGCTGCGGCGTCGTGAGTACCATTGGTTTTTGAAGGTTTAATTACAAGTAAATTGATGCTATGTAATCAGGGCAAAGCAACAGCATTATAAGTTTTTAATTTTAATATTTTATTTTAATATTAATTAATATTTTTTTACCTGTTTACATAGAATCCATCAGCGTCAATTTTAAAGATTCCGTTGGCGCTGACTGGTTAAATGGGTCACTGACTACTGTATGATCGGTTAAAAAATTTAACGCTTACACTGACGGATTCTATGTGAACAGGCCCTGAGTCTTTAAAAATAGTACTTAATGAGGAAGTCTATAGCTTGGTAATTTTTCAGTGGCACACTGGACAAAAGTCAATTTTTGGCTTTTCTTAATAAATACGATTTTACCGAGCTTACTTAATAGCTTTAAACTAACGAACCTTTGTTTCGTCCTCGGAGGAAAACAGTAATTAAGAAAATAAATATACGGCATACCATTCTGTCTTTTTTATGCCTTGAATGAAATAAAAGTATTAATTATATTTTGAGAACAATATGTTATTTTGACAAGAGTCTGAATAAAACGGCGTTCTTAAGATCTGGAGATGACGCTTTATCCTTCCAATTTATTCCGAATTCTTTCTCAGCTTTTTTTGGGGGAAAATGTGACAAATTACACCACGATGCGTTCCCTTTACAGCAAGAAAATGGATTAATGGTAGATTCGTCTGCCTCCATAGATATTTTTCAAACTCAATTCGTTTTGTTCTTTGCCTCGGGTCTTCTTCATTCTTATCTATTGTTTTTTAAGGCTTGGGTCAGAGGGATATAGAGTGGGATTCGCGGAAACCGTGTTTAAAAATTGCTGTCTGTTATCTGGAGTCAAAAGCTCAGAAGAAGCATATTGTGGAGTTTGATGTATGACATGTGTTGATGCGGAATTTAATGGTCATAAAAATCAAATGTTATCTGAAAAGTTATTTATTTTTTATGCGTCTATAAGCTGGGATTTAGAAAATAATTTATCGTGTAGTGAAGAAACGGGATTTCATCTTCTCTCCAGTATTGAACATTGAGAGGCGGATTATATTTTTTATATATAAAGCTCAGGTTTTTATTTGATAAAATATGATGCAATAAGAAACCACGTTATCCTAGATAAAAAAAATTGTCCAGCTTTATTTTTAAAACCTTTCGGTTCATGAAAAATTTTTAATCTTGCGATTATCCGAAATAATCGCAAATTAATTACCTAGAAGTTCAGATTAAGCTGAATTTCCAAATGAGGACATTATACCAAGCAAAAGTACAAAGAGAGAGGGTGAAACATGTATCAAAATCCCATAAAAGAGACTTTATATGAACAATAAAATTATATTATAAATTTGTGCTCGGATGGCAAAATGTTATAAGAAGTTTACGTGACAGCAATTCTAAGATTCAAGATGTCATGAAAAATCAGTAATTTGTTTTACATGAGCAAACGTGGAACCAATGTTTCATACAAATAGTTGGATATTACTTACAGTAGTTACAGCAAAAGTGAATTATCGGCGAATGAGAATCCGCAATGTGAAAAACTCAATTTTCTTAAGAAAAGTTTCTTATAACATTTTGCCATCTGAGCACAGAAATAATCTCTACAAATTCTATTAGTGCATTCATGAATTAACAAATAAAAATCATATATTGAATTCTATATTTTCGCGGAGCTTCATTAATTTTGGTGCTATTTGTTCTTCTTTGGAAAAAGAACATCTGCTCGTGATCTCTAAGTCAAGTCTACCACGTACCGTTCGCGGGAGAAATTTTACTTCTTTGTACACAAGCAGTTCTTCCTTTAGCCATTCCTGAAAACTTTTAATCAGTAAATGCAATGATCCAGTGGCGAACCCAGGATTTTTTCTTGGGGGGGGGGGTCCGAGATGAACGGATAAAGATATTTATAATGTATGGGGGGGTCGAGAGGCACGGATAAAGATATTTATAATGCATGGGGGGGTCGAGAGGCACGGATAAAGATATTTATAATGCATGGGGAGGGGTCGAGATGAACGGATAAAGATATTTATAATGCATGGGGGGGGGTCGAGATGAACGGATAAAGATATTTATAATGCATGGGGGGGGTCGAGATGAACGGATAAAAATATTTATAATGCAAAATAAATATTCATAATGCAATTTCTATTTCTTTGGGGGGAGGGCCCCTTGCCCCCAACCTGGGTGCGCCACTGCAATGACCACCTCATTTGTAACCTCTCCCGGGCATGGCAGAAAATCGTTTTCTGGTGTGCCATCATAACATTCAGGTCTCTGCGAGGCGCAATTTCTTTTACAGTATATTTCAGTTGCGATTTTCATCGTCATCGTCGTCTGTTCAGTGGAAACGACAAAGAAAAGAAAAAACCCGTGACAAAATGGAAAACCTCTTCAAATGGGATTAAGCAGAATTCGGTTAACCGGAACTCTGACTATCACAATCCTCGATGTACCAAACTTTGTTAATTCCCGATTTACCAGGCGTGTGTTAGGCCTGAAGAAAGTTTTCTGCCCCTAGGGGTTTTCAGTGAAAATTGAGGTGGCACCTGGCTAAACCGGACACTCCGACCTTTGTGGTGCAATTATACACCGGTGCTGCACCCCTCAACCCTCTAGCCTATATGGACCTGGTTTAGAATAATTCCGGCCAGGGAATCCGGGCCTTTAGAGACAAGAACAACAACAATAGGGTTTATTGCCTCAGTATGGAAAACCAAATTAACTAAAATGACCAAAAATATTTTGCAAGGAACATAAAATTGATTTATAGAAAAAGAATTTGTTTGTCTTTAATTTAAAGTACGCAACATCTGCATTAAAACGCATTAAATACCTGCATTAAGCACCTGCATTAACAGCTGCAAGAAACCCCCTTCTATGCGCTTCGCTGATGGAAAATTCCGTTGAAGTAAGCTTCCGCTTACCGTTTAAGTTAAAATCGAACGTTTCATCTCCACAGCAAAAACTGCAGAATAGTTAAGATTGATGAAATTTTTGCGCCAAATGCACATAGGAAATAGGGAGATTGATTTCAAAGTAAGATAGGTGAGTTCAGCGGGAAATCGTAAATCAAATGATATATTTTCGTATCCGTGATAAATAAATGTTATTAAAAGAAATCAATAATTCGATATGCGATTGAAAAAGAAAATCATTCCAAGGTATATTGTCCGGTAAAGCATGTAATTCATGCTTATTTTGAAAAAGGAAAGGTTTGTTTTAAAAGGTTTGTTTTTGTGGTGATTTTCACATCAGAATCGTTCCGGGACGAAAATGCGTCACGCGAAGAATCGTTGTCTTTCAATATTAAGGTGGGTGGGTGGGGGGTAGGTATAAGAAGTATTGTTTACTGTTTTTCCCTCTCCACATTTTCATGAAGTTTTATTAAAAAATAATTTAATAAAACTGGATACTGGTACAGCTATTGACAAAAAAAAAAATTCAGGCAGTCTGTTCTAACGAAACTCCCGCGGGTTATTATAGTAGGATTACTTATAGTTGCTTACCTCTTTTGTATGTATATATGTATGTATGTGTTATGTATATATGTATCTATATATATATATATATGTACGTATGTATATATATATATATATATATATATATATATATATATATATATATATATATACATATATTTACGTCAAAATTTTGACGCATTTTGTTACTTTTCTGTTTAACTGTTTACTGCTTGCCCAAGCGATACATACTGGGTTTGGCGTGCTGCCAAAATTATAACTAGCGAGGATGGATGGATGGACGGTTTTAGCATCTGAAATTTTCCTGTCCGAAGGACCGTTATGGAGGAACGTAATCCTACGTTAAAATGAGGTGACATTGTGTGGTCAACAGTACCATCAGTGGAAAGAGACATTCCTCATTACAACAAAAATAAAATACAACTCTTGGCCCGAGAGAGCCTAGCGGTAGCGCGTCGGCTTTCGGTACTGAGGGTTCTCGGATCGAAACTCGACAAGCACCATTGAATATCTTCGTGTCTAGGATGGATAAGGGCACGTTAAATCCATATACTGGAAAATCTTTCTATGAGTTTAGTGCTCGGTCAAAATTGTGGTGGCACCTAGCCAAGTCGAACTCCGACCCTTGTGGGGCTATTATAAACCGGAGTTTATAATAGCCCCACAAGGGCCCAGTGTGGCTATTATAAACTCCTACTACGCCCTACTCAGCCCGCAAAAGCTATATGCCCCTGATCTGGAATTTCCGGCCATTAAGAACAACAACAACAATACATCTCTAACGTGAAGGTAACCATGGACCCAGGACGTACATCTCTAACAGGAAGGTAACCATGGACCTAGGACAATACATCTCTAACGGGAAGGTAACCATGGACCTAGGACGATACATCTCTAACGGGAAGGTAACCATAGACCTAGGACAATACATCTCTAACGGGAAGGTAACCATGGACCTAGGACAATACATCTCTAACGGGAAGGTAACCATGGACCTAGGACGATACATCTTTAACGGGAAGGTAACCATGGACCTAGGAAAATACGTCTCTAACGGGAAGGTAACCATGGACCTAGAACAATACATCTCTAACGGGAAGGTAACCATGGACCTAGGTTTTTCTCTTGTTATGTGCTCCTCAGGCAGACATAACCGATGAGAATGGTGGTGAGAAAATAATTCCGGATGCGAAATTTGTCTTATTTTTAACTGTTGACTGACAAATTACAGTCATCCAATCCAATTCGGAAAAAAACCTTCATCTGTTTCGAAGTGTGATACAAAATTTAGAGAGCTCCGCCTCTTTGTCACGCTTAGGGCCTTTTGTTGCCTTTTTGCACTCTTAATTCTGTACCACAAGTCGGAAATACGATGGATATTTCCCAAAATGGGCTGAATGACTGCACTTTGCAGTCACCAGTACAAATTTAGAGGAACTCCATATTAGGAATTTCGTTAGTTCCAGAGTGTTCATCGTTAATGCCTTGCTAAGGAGTCAAAGACAGTGATCTTTTATTAAATCAACGAACATTAATGTACGTTTTCTATTTAACATTAGAATTGTGAATTCGGTTTAATACTATCAATAAATTCCGACACACAAACTCCTTGGAATTGGATGGCTTTGAAAGAGCTGCTAACATCTTCTTATACACGAATTTCTGAAACGTCCGACACCTGTTGCTTCATCACGATTTCAAACGATTTGAAGCACTTATGTCACAAGAGACTGGTATCGCAACAAGATACAAGGACCGAAAACTAGTATCTTGGACGTTCTGCCCAAGTCTGGCTAAACCTTTTTGAAGAGCAGTTTCAGTCACATCCGATTTCAGTAAAGTAAACAGCAAAGAGATGAAAAAAAAATTGTGCAGCTTTTTGTGTTTGTCCAATAACCACTAAATACAATGGCACACTAAAATATGAAACAATAAAATATAGAGCATATATGTTAGTAATCCCCTCCTCATTTGCGTTAAATGTAAGTTGATTATATTTCAGTTGTTGCCTGCGCATCAAATATTCATGAGCAAGGCTATAATTTCAGATAATGCCCATATTGTCTGCACTCACATATTAATATCTGCATAATGCAAAATTTTAAACAAGCCTTTTCCATTAGTATCAGCTACATTACCTTTATTCAAATTTTTGTCTCTGAAACGCGAGATGTGGAGACAGCAAAACATGTATGGTTTTTCATATCTACAACCCTGCCTCAATCAATAGCTCATATTCTGTCTCATAAATATATATTACGAGTATTATAAATAAACGATCAAGTTCTCGTGCAAACTGATAGAAATACATATACGAGATGTAGCGATTTTAGTCATCGCGATGACGTTTGTTCAACTGAACCCCTACCAATTCGCTGATTGTTTTGGTGTATGGTCGAAATAAGGGGTGCCTGAATTTAAATTAAAACCAGTCATTAGTTTTGAAACAGAATATGGGCAGCTACAACTCGAATCCATTTGAGTCTCGAAAGATAAAAGTAATCCAACTAAACATAGGATACACGGTATCTTAAAATCCGTATTAAAATTTAAGTACGAAAACTCGTTATTGTTCTGTTCTATTGTTCTCAAAGTATTAATGTATAGTTATTGTTCTAACCCAGTGGTTCCTAACCTGTAGAAGTCTGCGGCCCACTAAGCCAGAAACTGAACCATGTGCGGACCCCTCCTCCCACCCCTCCGACTTGAGAAGGGACCTTCCGGGGGTATGCAAATTATTTTGTATCATATTCCAATAATAAAATTATTATGTTAACCTTTTAAGAGATTTTAATTTAACACCTGATAGTCATCGGATATATTCGTCCCATCTACTTATAGGTCAATGAACATTGCTTTCAAAATCCCCATTTGTTTGGCAACATTTTTACATGTGGTGCCAGACCCCTCCCGAGGTTCTCGTGGACCACCTGTGGTCCGCGGACCACTGGTTGGGAAGCACTGTTCTAACCAGAACAATTGAAGGCTGCATGTGGCCTTTGTTTAGTTCACAGATGTTGGACACCCCAAGGACAGGAGACTGACTTTTTGCGCGGTTCCACCTCAATTTTGACCGAGATCCCCCCAGGAGCGACATCTGGTGGGCTTTTACCATGGTGGCGCTCAACTCAACCTCACTAAGTATGCAACGAGTCAGTCTGCATGACGTAGTTCTCCCACCGAATATTATATATATATATATATATATATATATATATATATATATATATATATATTATATATATATATATATATATAATATATATATATATATATATATATATATATATATATATATGTGTGTTTGTGTGTGTGTGTGTGTGTGTGTATATGTGTACGCGAATAAAGTGTATGTATTTCATTCACAAGAAGTACCTACTGATTAATATTAATGGATGAATCTGTTATTTCAGACAGTTCTCAGAAACTTTCGGTGCAAAAATTCTCTCTTACACGGAAAACTTTTTTTCCGTTGGGCTTCTAAGATTTCTTATGCTTGAAATCGGATAATCATTATTCAAATTTCATGGGTCAGAAGTGAGAAACATAGGAAGATAATGCTCGTATTATACGAAACTATAGCTTTAAACTAGTAACTAAAGTTTTAAAATTTTTCCTCATATTCTCCAATGGTAAACTGAGCTTCCAGGATAAAAAGGAGCTTATACTAAGTTTCCTTTTTTTAACTTCTTAAGTAGACAGATAACTAAGCGTGATAAGGATTTTATAAAGATATCCCAGCTGTGTATGAGAATTTATGCTTTATAATATAGACTAAAATTTCATATATTCATAAACTTCAAATAGATTTTGTATTATAATTTTGGTTTTTATTATTTTTTAATTACTTTAAATTTAAGTTAATGTTTATAGTTAATTACAAAATATTTAAAAAATTGCTGCCTTCAAGTCTACATATTCACATAAAATAATGTTTTTAAAATACACTGCTGGCCACTGTAAATGCAACAACCTGAAGGAAACATGCAAATAACATGAAATTTACAACATGCATTTGCGGAGGTGAGATATGCAAATGATTAGAATTTCAGCGCAGACGCACATCACGAGCGCCTGTGGCGCCACTTCAAAGCGCTATTTAAGGCTTGGAGATTTCGACGATTTCAAGTTCGGCAATTGTGTTTTTCTTGTGGTTTTTTCAAAAAAACGATCAATTATGCCTCGTCGAAAACAGCGATCCTCTATTGATCAAGTATCCGAGTTCGACAGAGGAAGGATAGTGGCCTACCGAGATTGTGGATTATCTTTCAGGGAAATCGGTAGTCGTGTTGGACGAAACCAAACAACTGTAATGCGGATATGTGATTGTTGGATGCAGGAGGGTACGACGGACCGGCGTGTTCGATCGCATCCACCTCAGCGCACCACTTCACGTGATGACAAGCAAATTGTGCGCATGGCAGTGACGGATCGCTCAGTCACATCACGAACCATAGCACAGCACATGCAGTCTGTAACGCATCATCCAGTGTCTGCGCGTACCATTCGACGCCGTTTACAGCATTGTGGTCTGTCCGCAAGACGCCCATTGCTTTGTCTACCCTTGACGCAGAACCACAGACGTCTCCGCCGCCAATGGTGCGATGACAGAAGGATGTGGACGGCAGAATGGAATGAAATTGTCTTTACTGACGAGTCACGCTTCTGTCTGCAACTCCATGATGGTCGCATTCGAGTCTGGAGACACCGTGAAGAGAGGATGCTGAACAGCTGCGTTATGCACCGCCACACTGGTCCTGCACCGGGTATTATGGTATGGGGCGGTATTGGATATCACTCTCGCACACCTCTAGTACGCATTGCCGGTACTTTAAACAGCCAGCTCTACATCTCCGAGGTGTTGGAGCCACTTGTCCTTCCTTACCTTCAGGGATTGCCCACAGCCATATTTCAACAGGATAATGCGCGACCACACGTGGCACGCATTGTCCAACGGTTCTTCGTCAATCGCCAGATTGAATTGCTTCCCTGGCCGCCTCGCTCTCCGGATCTTTCGCCGATAGAAAACATGTGGTCCATGGTTGTTCTACGATTGACCCAGATTCCATCCCCAGCTGCCACAGCAGATCAACTTTGGCAACGTGTGGAAGCTGCTTGGTCTGCTGTACCCCAAAACTCATCCAAAGTCTCTTTGAATCAATGCCGAGGCGTGTGGCAGCGGTGATCTCCAACAATGGCGGCTACTCTGGCTACTGATTTTGGCAGGAACCACACTTCACAGAAGTCTCTAAATTTAATCATTTGATACTTGGTCAACATGTTATCTACAAAATAAATTTTGTTGTGATATCTCTTGTCTTTCTTGGTGTTGCAATTTGGGTGGCCAGCAGTGTATAAATGAGAAACAGTACACTAAAAAATTTTCTCTCTCATATATTAAACTATATTTAGATAGCATTTTATAACTTTCATTGGATAAGAAACACAATTAAACAGATATATTAACTTTTATGTCTGCTAATAATATAACAACTATATCTATCTCTAAAAAATATCTGTTACGATTTTTTATGAATATATGTATATATATATATATATATGGCATTAATTGCATACATTGAACATTATATTTAATTTGAATGTACTCCGTAGCGAAGCACGGATATTCAGCTAGTAATATTATATAGCAGAAATATCTAATGCTACCTCTTGACTTATTTTAGTTATTAGTTTGATAGCTAATTTATTTGCCGCCGAATAGTTTTTGCCATTATTTATAAATAATTGTTTGCTAATTATCAATTAAAATTGCAGTTCTAGAATTCGCCCTCTTCTGACGTTATCTAATTTTAGAAAAATATAACATTTGTAACTAAAGCATTTTCCAAATTATGCAGAATATTCAACAGGGCAGCACCCGAGGTACGCCATTATATTAGCTGTCATTGAGATTTTAAATTTTATCTCAACCGTCTGCCTCTGTCACGGATTTTGTTTGAAGATGAGTTGATGTAATTTGCTTCATGAGGTATTGATGCTTCGCCACAGTTTTGTTAAAAAGGGAGTTGATGCAATTTGTTTCACGTGAGATTGATGCTTTGGTCTGTCTTTATTGCGGATTTTGTTTGCAATTGAGTTGATGTAATTTGCTTCATGGGGTATTGATGCTTCTCCTCAGTTCTGTTAAAAAGGGAGTTGATGTAATTTGTTTCACGTGAGATTGATGCTTTGGTCTGTCTTTATTGCGGATTTTGTTTGCAATTGAGTTGATGTAATTTGCTTCATGTTGTATTGATGATATCATTAGCCTCGTAATTATATAATTATTTTCTATTTAATAAACAATACTATACTATAAGGTATGTTTATTACTATTCTTAGTTTTCAAAATTAATAAATAGTTCAAAATAGAATTTTATATTTAACTTTGACTTAAATTTGAGATTTATTGAAAAGAAATAAAAATTCACAGGGAAATCTCACAAATATATATACAGTGTGTAACAAAATTATAAGACCACCCAAAATATCACTCATTTTAATATTGCACTGCATAAAATGAATAATTTTAAAATTTGAAGAAAATGAAAAAAGTTATATTTTCTCAAATAAATCGCTTAAAGGAAAAAAAATTGAATTAATTTCACACAGCAAGAGATTTTTGAAATCTCGGTGTAACATAAATATAAGACCACTTATTTTTTTATTTAAAATCGTTTGCGTTTTTAAAACTATTTTATTTTTTTCTTTCAAAATCATACATAAATGTAACTTTACATCACAAAAAAGTCCAGACGATAATATTGTAAAAGAAACAGAATTTAATTTGTTTGTTTTTATGAGGAAATTCACAATGCCGCGTGGAAGAGAATTATCTGAACTAGAAGTTCGAAAAATTTGGTTTTATAAGGGCTCTGGAAAATCGGAACGTGAAATAAGTCAGATACTTAAACGTTCTTAAACTGCTATTCATAACGTTTTAAGTAAAATAGATTTTTATGGAAAATATAAAAGATCTGACAGAAAGAGTAAATTATCAGCTCGCGATAATAGATGAATTTTCAAGTTTGCAACAAAACAGAACTTGTCTACTCGTAAAATAACACAGCAGACAAGTAAAACTATTTCACATATGACAGTCTGGCGCACTTTAAGTTCAAATTAAAATGATGCTCTTCGGAAATTAAAAAGAAAACCAAGACTGTTAAAGCATCATAAAGAAGGAAGGCTAAAGTGGGTAAAGGAAGTCATGACCTGGGATCCTGCTTGGAAAAATATTAAATTTGGATGGCCCGGACGGTAATATTTCCTACTGGCATGATTTACGAACGGAACCTCGGGTTTTCTTCAGTAGACAGATGGGTGGTGGCTCGGTGATGGTGTGGGGAGCTTTTGCATATGATGGTAAATGTGATCTGCAGCGAGTTCTTAGAAAAATGGACTCCATTTGTTATCAACAACTGCTTTACCAACACCTTATACCTTTTGGCCCATTTTTAGGAGGATCAAACTGGAAATTTCAGCAAGACAATGCGTCATGCCATGTGTCTAAATCAACTAAAAACTGGCTTCAAAAAGAAAAAATCGAGGTCTTAAACTGGCCAAGCCTTAGTCCAGACCTGAATCCCATCGAAAACTTCTGGGGCCATTTGGCTCGTCAAGTCTATGCAAATAACCGTCAGTATGATTCTGTGTATGAATTGGAACTAGCTATCATGGATGAATGGGACAAAATTACCAAATATTTGCTCGAAAATCTAATTAATTCAATGAAAAATCGAGTATTTGAAGTTATTCAGAAAAATGGTGGATCAACATCATATTAGTTTTATTAAAAAAAATTGTTTTAACTAGTGGTCTTATAAGTTTGTTACAGATATTTGATTGGAAAAATTTGAAATTGTTGATAAAATAATTTGTATATTTAAATATCTCTTAAAATAATATACATATATTTTATATTTTACTTATTAACATCAACCTAATTTAATTTTTAAAAAATTATACTATTTATAGTAAAAATCACAAAATCCACAGTGGTCTTATAATTTTGTTACACACTATATATATATATATATATATATATATATATATATATATATATATATATATATATATATATATATATAATACTTATAGTTTTATCGTTAAGTTCAATATATGATATCTGTGCTTTCATCATTGAATACTGAAGGGTATTTAGTGAAGCTGTAGATAAACTAACAATGAGTTTCTCAACCTTTAGAGATAAAATTTTTTTTTCAAATTATGCATACTTTCCAACAGGGTGGCACCATATTGATCGAATTACATTATTTTACAAGCTTTCATTGAGATTTCAAATATATCGTAACGGATTTTGTTTGAAAATGTGTTGATGCAATTAGTGTCATGTGAGATTAATGCTATGACCTGTTTTTGTAGCGTACTTTTAAAAAAATGAGTTGATATCAATTGCTTCATGTAGTAATGATGCTACCGTGTTAGAACGGACACTTTATAATATCAGACTGCCCTTTAAGGTTAATTATATTATCAAGTAATGATTTGCTTCGCCTTTTGCATGCACACCACCACAAGCGTATTACTGGATTAGTTATATTGTGTCTAGGTTGACATGGTACGGGGCCTTTTTTTTGCCAATAAATTGCAAACATAACTTCGGAGGAGGCAATAATTCTAAATTTGAATTTTGTCTGCATGCATTTACAGTACGTAACTTACTAAATAATTAACCTTTTCCTTACGGGGTGGGATAGCATGTATCCCAAGAATACGGACCCAAGAGTGAATGAATATATATATATATATATATATATATATATATATATTTATATATTTATGCATATATATATATATGCATATATATATATGTTATATAACGGGGTTATATATATATATATATATATATATATATATATATATAACCCACTTAATGGCCGTTCTTACAAAGGGAGTATGAAATTTCCCATTCTCAAGACGGAATCGGAAAAATAGGCCTATAAGCTAAAGGTTAACGCAAAAATTTTATTCACTTGTAAAGGAGATAACATAACTTTTTTCTATATTTTGCTCTTTTGCAACACCAAAAGCGTTACATAAGAAGACAGTGTTTGTGCGGGTCTGAGGTAACCTAGTGATAGCGCGTCGGGTTTCAGTGCTGGAAGTGCTCGTACCGAATCCCGACAAGCACCATTCTGTACCTCTGTGTCTAGGCTGGATAGGGGCATGTTAAAACCGTAGATCTCAGAGTCCCTATATGAGGTCAGAGAGGTTGGGAGAGGGTACGATACCCCCAGATGTCGCCTCTGGGGTTGATCGGTCAAAACTTAGGTGACACCAGTCTAAATCGGACTCCGACCCTTGTGGTGCCACTATAAACCGGAGCCTCACCCCTCAGACCGCTAGCCGATATGGACCTACTCTGGAAATACTTCCAGCCTGGAGGCGTTAAAAACAACAACAACATACGTTTGTACAGCAGTGAGATAAACGCTTGATTATTAATTAGGATTAATTACGTCACAAAATAAATGAATCAGAATGTCAGAAGCATATACGAGCGTTTAAATCATGACGTAGAAATTTTCGACTGTAAACCTCCATTTAAAAATAAATATATGGTATAAATTTACTTTAATAGACATCTATAAATACATATAATTCAAGTAAATTGCTACGGGTCGTGAATCAAAAATAACTCTTTTCCGTCAAACTGATTTCAGGAAGCGAAAAATCCATAAAAATTTGGAGAGAGTAATGGCCGCTCATTTCCGTACTTTTAGCACTGTGTCGGGATGTAACGGTTGGAGTTCGATTGGTATCGTAAATTTATATTTTACCGGCGGAAGAGGATATCTCTTCAGATGATAGTCTAAGAACCGAGGAACAGATAGAGGAAATAAAAAACAATGATCTTTAAGTCACGTAAGAGGAGTCAAGGTTATTATAAAGGGAATAATTTTTTTCTTTTTGCTTTGAAAATTAAGATTTCGCCCAAGAATACATTTTTGAAGAAAAAATTGTAATTATAAAGTAATAAGGTTTTTTTAAAGAAGAATATTTAAATATTTCATAATGTACATCAGCAGCAACATATATATATATATATATATATATATATATATATATATATATATATATGTCAAAACATAATTGAGAAGTACGGAAAAGGGGGGTTTAAAATAACAAGAATCTAACAATCTATTTACAAAGCGCGCGTATTTTTCTGTGGGGAATCATTTTTAAAAGCGACTTTGAGCGAAAAGCGGATAATTCTAGGCGAGAGGATTTATTTTTAGAAGTGTACAGGTTTTGGGCACGAAGTTAAAAATGCACGATCAGCAATAATGAGGGTCCAGATGCCCAAGGATGAGGTTTGCACATGCGCCGTGCAGCAGGAGCTCGCAGAAAATTACGTTTTGGCGGTAGATTGAGTGGGAATCTCATTGAGAGCGGATGCTCGCGGCAGTCGTGGCCGAGTAGATTATAAGATGGCGGAGCGAATTGCTTACCCTGGAACATTGGTAAAATTATGAGAATCAATAAATAAGAAGTTTATAGGAATTGGACTACTTCCTTTATGGCCTACCACTCGCCCAATTAGTTAATGTATGTATTGACTGCATAACATCGATTTAAACACGGGAGCAAAACAAGCTCCGTGTCATATATATATATATATATATATATACAGTGAAACCTCCCTTAACGGACACTCCCGAATAGCGGATACCTCTAATTAACGGACATTTTTACGAGTCCCAGTTCTTTTATATAGGACACTCCATGTTATTCCCTCTGGATAGCGGACACTCCGAATAGCAGACAGATATTTTTGAAAAACTTTCAATTTTTTTGGCAACCATTTCAACATTATTCTAACAAGCAAGCTAAAAATATATGCTTATGCGTCTTTACAAGGCACTTTTCCCGACTGCTCCCTTCCGTGCTTGATACAATGAAATTCGACCCTAAAATGTGCACAGTGGCATTAAATGTTAGTGTCAAAAATGTTCATTTAGTTTTCTTGCCTCCTAACACAACTTCGATGCTACAGCCACTTGATCAGGGAATTATCCATAGCTTTAAGTACGGTACAGAAAGCTGCTTCTGAGACATGTGATTTCACAGATTATCTCCTGCAAATCCAGCGAAGATTTCGCAAAATCGGTATCTGTTTTGGATGCCATTTTCTGGGCTACGTCATCCCTTAAAAAGGTGCAACTTGGGTGCGTTCTAAAATGTTTTAAGAAGGCAGGATTTTTGAGTACAAGCGAAGTGGCAACTGACAGTACTGCTGAATAAAAGCGAAAAAGAACTTGCGGATCTAGTAGCCAATTTGGATTCAAATATCAGCGTCGAAGAGTAAGTCAAGATTGATGACTGATTTATGAACTGAGGAAGAAAACCTGCATGTTTCCAATTTCATTCATCGGGACACCACTGACGCTCTGGCCCTTTCTGAGAATGGTGATGGGGAATCGCCAGTTGAAGACTGCAAAATCAAAGATTATTCGGAAGCACTGAAATACAGCGCAAAAATTAAAACAGTTCTCTCTGAACAATGAAGATTAGGAGGCATTAGCAAAGCTAAATACTATTAAAATTCACCTTGAAAAACAAGTTTGCTGTGAAAAAAGCCGAATCAAACTTTAACAGATTTTTTTTTCAGTAGTAATTAAAAAAAATTAGCTCATATACATTGTATTTTGGGATTATTTAATGCAAGATAAAAATATTAGCCTACAGTTAAAAGGTAAAGTAGTAAATAGTTATTCTTTTCTTACCTAATTAATGTTTTCTTTTTAATTAAAATTGTGGGCGTAATTTTCAATCAAATGTCAAACAGAAATGCAAAAACTTTTTTTATAAAAAGGGTGTCCTCCCCAATAGCGGACACCTCCTAATAACGGACAAAACTTTTGGTCCCGTGACTGTCCGCTTTTCGGAGGTACCACTGTATATACATATACATATACATATATATATATATATATATATATATATATATATATATATATATATATATATATTATATATATATATATATATATATATATATAATGTGATATGGGGAGAACGGCCGCTGGTCATTGCACTGAAGATGCCGCAACCCCATACCACGGTGAAGAAACTTTGGTTACTCTGGACTATTAGAACGAAACTCCGGCCGAACGATTTAGACAAAACACCAGATTACGTGGACGGCATTTTATTAATCTCTGGCGACTCCGCCGGGATGAATGCAGCAAGAGGAAGTACAGGAGTGCGTCCTAATTTTGGACGTCAGAACTTATATAAACTTCAATCCATCACGTGACAAAAGGGCGTGTCTTAATAGTTTATTGGTTTAAAGTTATTGTTGATGTGCAGAACTGATTTAAATTTGTAGGACGCCGCTCCGCGTCTCTTTTCGTCAAAAAGACAGCCATCTTTAATGATATTGCCTGGAGTGACCAAAGATTGTAACAATGGGATTTTTACATAAGTTTTACTGGGAAGACCATATTGGAATTTGGAATTATTTTTCGGAATTTAACACGAATGCCCAAAGGGAATTAAATAACTCAAGAGATTAAAAAGGGGTATGTAATTTTGAATTCTAAATTGAAGAATTAATAGTTTTTAAATGTTAAGGTTTGTTGAATTAAGAAATTACTAGTTTTTTAATATTATATATATATATATATATATATATATATATATATATATATATATATATATATATATATATATATATATATACATATGTGTGTGTTTGTGTGCATGCATATATAGATAATGAAACTGCGCTATGGGAACCAGTAAAGGTTCCGAAAAATGTGGCCGTTTCGAGGGGATGGCTTTCAAAAAGAGGTTTTCTTCCATACACTATCTTTATGGGATATTGAATCAGTCTGAACAAAATATAGCCGTGTAGAGGTGTGGCGGGCTAGAGGAGTTTAACTGAATACATATATATATATATATATATATATATATATATATATATATAGAGAGAGAGAGAGAGAGAGAGAGAGAGAGATAAGTAGAAAAATAGTGGAGATTTAATATTGTGCATATTTATTATTGTGCATTTAGAAAAAAGAAAATATGTTTCACTCATGAAATTTGCATTGCCTCAACCAAATAATTCTCCATTACACAACGAACCATCTAAATTAATCACGCTCGGGGGAAAAATAATTAATCGACGCTTCAGTTTTTTTTAACCCATAAAATTACAAGCAAATTTATGCTAACCAGCTAATTAACTACCTAATAGTTAAACACACCTGCCTTAATCGATTCACCTCTCACATGCCCTCGCTGCAACCCAGTTCTGCTTTTGATATGACTTCCTTTTTCAGGTCAGCAGTTTTTCCCAGCTAGCATTAAAAAAAAAATGATAACTCATAAAAAAAACTCCCCTCTTCCAGAGAGTTTGGTCATAGATAGGGTCAACATAAACGATTCTCTTGCGAAGTCATTTCTCCTCTAAATTGCGCTTCAACTGGAGCTTCACGTATGCTCTGATTTTCTAATGGAATACGTCTGGGACCGTCTGAAGCGTGGCGCCCAGAGGATCTTTGCTCTAAAAGGGGCTTTTCCTTGTGATTATTATTTAAATGAGATAATTGGGATGGCATGTCTCCAAGTTCCGGTATCAAATCGAAGACTTTGTCCGGGAAACATCCTCAGACGAAACGTCCTCTCATTATAGACAAAAACAATGGGGTTAAAGTTTCGTTTACGTCAATTCTCGATCTTATATATATATATATATATATATATATGTGTGTGTGTGTGTGTGTGTATATATATATATATATATATATATAATATATATATATATATATATATGTATATATATGTATGTATGTATATATGTGTGTGTGTGTGTGTATGTATATATATATATATATATATATATATATATATATATGTATGTATGTATATGTTGGAACCTAACTCCGAAATCGGACAATGTCCGAAAAAAATGCTCACAACGCGAATGGATCACAGACAAATGCGCCAAGTCCGAAATGTTACAGTATTTTGGAATTTAAACGTTTGGACGACACCTAATTTCATTTCACACTTTGAGCATTCTAAATTGTCCACTTTGCGAATGGGTAGTTGAAGAATGATCAAAGTCAGAAAATAACCATTTTTAACTCTAATTATTTGACTAAATAAAAAGAATGAAATGAGTTAAAAGATCATATTACCGATATGTGTTGACTATTTTAAAAACCTCACAGTTAAAAAAAGTATGTCCATAGTGAAAAAAATGAAAATATAGTAAAATAATAAATGATGGAAAAATTATGATAAATGCACTGTTACTTATTCATGCAAGCTGAACTGTTATGGAACTTTTAGTTACATTTGATGCCAGTTCATAGGTACTTGCATCTCTTTCTATCACACTGCTTTCTACAATTGCAGTGGATGAAATCTTGCGACCTTTTGAATTCCAGGGTAACAGTGGTTCGAAGTGAGTGTACGAAGCTTGGAACATCTTTTTCAGATAAAAAGTTGTCTTCAGTCAGTTGGATTTCATTTCTGGAAAATAACTTCTCCAATATTCCGGATTTCGTACCGAGATTGTATTCTATACAAACTCGGTACGAAATCCGTACCGTGATTGTACCGAGTATGTATCCCATCATCGTTCACTTCCATTATCACAGCTATCACCTTTCTGGACGCAGCTCTTCCTCACAATTAGCACAATGGAATCCGTGACACAACGTTCTGACCGATGCTCATGGGAGGAAATTTAGCGTCACTGCCTCTTAGAATTTCGTCCGCTTGCTTTTTTTAAGTTGTCTTGGCATAATCATGTCAATTATAAGTCGATGAGGTCAACCTGTCCTCGTTTTCGGAATGCGTTAGTAAGTATTGGTTTAACAACGCCTCCATTGTTTTTACCCTTTTATCTCAAGTGACACTGTTCACAGAGAGAAAGGTACAACTTGATCACTTTTCGAGGCACATTACAGTATTTCTGTTGTAGTTCCTTTTCCATACATTTTATTTTTTGTGACCCAAATCCATATGAGCTTTATGAATAACTTCAAAAATTTCGTCAGTATGACGAAAATATTTTATGGTTTGGTTATCATCTGTCAGTTTTTAAATTAAATTTTCGATACCACAAATATGTACTACCTCATACCTTTTTAGTCTTCTGTAGTCCTTTGAGGTGATGGAATGCTTGTTTTTACTTTTCTCCACACTGCTTTTCACTTCCATGATTAACTTTTCATATTTTTCGAACGGAAAACACAACTGTTGTCACCCGAACTTTCTAAAATACTACCCAAAGATTCGAGAAATTTACCTCTCATTTCATTTGTACACGTAGTCGTGGCCGATTTAACACTGTCATCAACAGAGAACATCGTGAACAGTAGCACTTACAAACGCTAGAACGAAACAAGGCTGAGATATCGGAGGCGACAGGCAAACGTGGGGGCTAGGGTTGTCATAATTGGGCTTGGGGGTGTTTCGCCCATCCTCCAACTGCGAAATCGGACTTGGCTCACTACTGATTTGCCGGAACGCGAATTGAGCAAATTCAAGTGCACAAAGACCGAAATAATGTCACATTTCGGACTTGGCGCATTTGTCAGGGATCCATTCGCGATGTGAGCATTTTTTTCGGACATTGTCCGATTTCGGAGTTTGGTTTCAACATATATATATATATATATATATATATATATATATATATATATATATATATATATATATATATATATATATATATATATTATATATATATATATATATATATATATATATATATATATATATATATATATATGCAATATGAGTCGTATAAGTTCAAAACTAGCAATCTCCATTTTCCCCCCAAATTAAGACCCTGAGTTAAGTATACTTTCTTATAGTCTTTCAATAAGTTAGAAACGAAAACTTTTGGTTATTGGCCTACTAATAAAATATAATGTGAATTTTTCTAAAGGCAGTTTTTATATTTACACCTTCAAAAATGCTTAAGATACAGTTCTTTGTCCTTTTCCGAAAAACCTAAAGGTCTGACGAAGATTGCTAATTTTGATCCTGTAACACTGATATATAATACAGATACGTGATTATACAGTCAGCCAGGTGCTGATTATGACCAGGTATATGTCTCCCTAGCGTTTGAAAATATTCTGTATCTGTGAAAGCTGATTATTTTATTGCAGTATTACCAACGAAAATGCAGCCCATCAGTCTACGAAGCTAATCTTCAATCTCTACGTCAAGTTACGGGAAAGTTTCTGTATTTTCAAATCACTGATTAGCAAGCGCATTTCTGTGTTCGGCATATGAAATATAGACAGTAGATAGAAGTCTATGTAGCGTAAGAAATTTTGAAGATAATTCGCTCTTAATTCTTTTAAACGAGCGTCAAATCACTGAAGTCTGCCGATGCAAAACTGGAACTACTCGTTGAAAAATAGTATATTAAATTTAAAAGATTTTGATAACATATGCCGACGAGTATAAAAAGTGATTTTAATTAATGTGACCTGATATAAACGTATTCCAATGGCTGAGGTCGATAATCAAAGGTGAATCGAAAGTCAAGCACTATCTTGAGGCGGCTCATCAGCTGATCTTGCAGATCTTCAATCTCTCTGTAAAGCTCTGTTAAGGAGAATTTTTCACTTTGTATTTTTCTAATCACAGATTAAAAACTGCACATTCTTCAATACTGTTTTGTGTTCTTGAAAATATATATTTAAAGGCTTTGCGGGAGTTAATTTTCTTTTTTACAATTTTGTACTTAAATTTAATAAAAAAACAATTTTAATGTTGCCTTGAGGGACACCAGTCATTAAACACTCTGCAAAAATTTTACTTTAGAAAAATAAAAATTCTAGAAAGTACGGGTCCTTCATTTAGATTTCCCATTTTGAAAACAGAGTACAATGAGATAAAATTTCTTTAAGAAAACTGAGAACAAACATTCCATTGCTGAACAACTGGGATTGAAGTTTTCTGATGACCATTGATTCCTTCCCACTTGGTTCTACTTTATAGACATCATCCAGCCGGATGATGGCCGAAGGGCTAAAGCGCTGACTTTCGGTACCAGAGTCTGTGGGTTCGAGTCCCACTATTGGCATGGATGTTTGTAGCCGTCCGGAATTGGCTTTAAGCAGTAAGTTCCGGTCTAATTTGCCCCCGAATAGCAAAAAAAATTGACCGTACCGCTCTGAACCAAACCAAACTTTATACATCATCCAACAATGGTAAGAACTGGATTTTCAACAATATGCGGGGCAAATCCCAAATAGACGAGAGTGACATTCGTCACCCTTTAAACTCTCCTGCATTAAATTTAATTTTGAATCCTCAAGATTGTTTACTGAGGTTGTATTTTAAATGTCAATTTATTTTAGGAAAAATCCAATATCGAAATGCCTTAATTTAGAAAGTTTCCACAATGACGAACTTGTATATTACGAATTCTTTTGTGTACAAAGCAGCAGCGTGATCTTGCAAGTTTGCAAAATTATATAATCCTACATATCCTCTCAAACTTCCTTGGGCATTGAATTCAAAGTAATTGTTACTAAAGCCCACTGGCCGGATAAATCCTAGGCAGGTCCATTGTAGGCTGAGGATCAAACAGATGCTCCTGTATAGTTCACGGCTTTTGGGCGTCACAAGGTACGGTGACCGACTGTTTGTCCAGTGCCACCACGGTTTTAATTGAGCGATCCCTAGGAGCGACATCTGGTGGGTTCGTACCCTCCTCTTATCCTAATAAACTCCACGGAGGGACTTTCCAGCCTACAGAAATATAGCCGTTTAGAAGGGTGGCCAGCCAGAGAAGTTTAACTGAATATATATATATATATATATATATATATATATATATATATATATATATATATTATATATATATATATATATATATATATTCATATATATATATATACATATATACATATAAACATATATATATATATAATATATATATAATACATACATAATATATATATATATACATACATATATATATATATATATATATATATATATGTATGTATATACATACATATATATATATATACATACATACATACATATATATATATATATATATATATATATATATATATTTATAAAGAAAGAGAGAGAGAGAGAGAGAGAGATAATTAACGGAGATTTAATATTGTGAATATTTATTATTGTATTTTGAAAAAAAATGAGTTTCACTTAGGAAATTTGCGTTGCCTCAACCAAATAATTCTCCATTACGCAGAACCATCTAAGTAAATCATGCTCGGGGGGAAAAATAATTAATTTACGTTTCAGTAAGCTCCATACCTAGCTTAGACACGAGAGCAATCTGTGGCACTTGTCGGATTCAGAACCGGACATCCTCAAACCCGAATACTGACACGGTAACCATGTAATTGACCCGGGTCATGTCAATTCAGAGTTCATGTTAAAAGCCAGTCTATTTTTTTAATATCTGTCTTTAAGTCATTTTAAAATTTTCCAACATAATTGCATTGTATATATTGCATCCTTTATTGTATGTATTGTACCACTTTTATAAGACTTATAAACCATACATACAAAAATATATACGTAAAACATAATACTATTCTTAATAAAGTTTTGCTCTCGTAGAAATAGTAAGGTAATAAAAATAAACGCATAATTGGTGGGGGTTACACCAAATCGGATATATAACACTTTATAGGTTACAGCTGAGTAATAAGGCTACATCAATTACGTTAAAAATTGCTCAACATCACATCTCAAAATTAAAAAAGGCTATTGATTTGAAATAATAAAAAAAATCAACAGTTATCCAACACCTTTGGCCAAATCATAAAAGATTTGCTAGCGAACTTTAAACAATTTTTTTCATCTGTCAAGAAGATCAGTAAAATATTAAACCAACAGAGTACAAACAATTTTTTTTTATTTTCTTTTGTTACCAGATTTCTCCTATACAGTGAAACTTTATAAAAGAAGTGAGGCAACTCTTGTTTACTGTCTTTTGCTATCGTTTTTTTTCTTCGATTTTTCCAGTTCGAGGAAAAAGAAATAAAGCATCAATTTAGCTTTATTTTCGTTTTACCATGAATTTTTCTTTCATTAAACTTTTCAACATCCAATAGAAAGAACACGTTTACGCTTTTTTGATATCTTCCTTTTGAAGACAGAACAAAATTCGGAGGCTAACATTTTATTATAAAAATCTTTAAATAAATCTTTCTTTCTGCGATGCAACAAATAACACGTCTGCAAGTTTCTTTTGCAACGAGTTTTTGAATTTCTCAAAAACTTTTTAAGATATAGCAATCTGATTAGATTTGAGGTTTTCGGTTATCAGCAGTTATTTCTCATTTATGAACCGTTTTTCAAAAATCCCCAAATGATACCATTTAACGATCTTTTTGGTTAAACGAGTGAGTTTATTTTATAATCGATTTCCTGAAAGTTAAGATGAGCCTATTGCTAACATGAA
>OU015490.1:161487921-161517890 GCA_907164885.2 Dolomedes plantarius | reverse complement strand
CCAAAATGCATGTAACCTCAATTCTGATAATAATTTCTGAAAAATTCATGCACTTCGCATGCATAACACTGCATAAAACGCTGTGAGAGAAAATTGTGACACTCTCTGCATAAACACTTTCAAATATCATGCTTGTTATAAGATATTAAAATCTAGGAGCCAATAAGAATCCTTTTCGGCATGAAAACAATTTCTTATCCGTAATCATGATTTCCCACAACAAGAAATTAATGTCTTCCTGTGTTACAATGAAGGGACACGAATATCGCTTTGCTGGCACGTATCACTTCTGATCAGCACAAGATGCACAAGAGAATACGATATGTGCTATTCAAGACACTAATATCTAGGAGCTAATAAATATCCTTGTTGACTTAAAAACAATTTTTAACCGTAATCGTGGCTTCCCACCACAAGAAATTAATGCCCTCTTGTATTAAGCTGAAGTTACACGAATCTCATTTTGTAGATACGTATCACTTCTGTTTAGCACAAGCGAATGGAAGATAAATGCTATTTTGAACGAAAAGTCTCAATCATCTGTGCTTATCAAATTGTCAGTACACTTCACCTTAGATAAAATTTCCTTACCATATCGGTGAAAAATGCTCCATTTCTTCAAAAACCATGAATCAGTAAATATCTGGCAGCCAAGAAAAATCTTTCCAGACAAAAGATTAGTTTTATTTTTCACGTCAATTACAGTTTTACTCAGCAAGAAATTAATGTCCTCCGGTGTTAAGCAGAAGTGACACGTGTCACATTTTTTTTCTCTCTGATTATCAAGTTGGGTAATCTAATCATAAACGAAATCTTCTCCTGAGTTTGGATCTTTATCAAAGAATGATTAAAAGGTTTTTGTGTCATTTCGGAAGGATTCAAGATAGCTTTTTATTACCAGCAGAAGCATGCGAAGTTCTTTGGCGGATCACCGGAAAGTAAGGTATTATATGCTTTTCTTGTGATGACCTATATTCAATCTATTGAGAAAAAGACAAACCGATCTTTTACGGAATTTATTTCCTTTAAATCTGAAAGCCAATAAGGCACTAAGAAGCAAAATATGTTGATAAATATTGTGTTACTTATGTCTGATAAATGCTATTTACAACTTTATTTATAATCACTCATAATTAGTATCAGAAAATTTTATATATATGTGGTCACAGAGACACGAACACGGGTTCTATATAAAACGTTTAATTATCTCTAAATCTAGTCTAGGGGCATTATTTACAGTGGGGCAGCTTTTACAGTTTGAAATTTAAAGGGGGAGAGTTCATCATAGCGGTCGCTTCTCTTGCTCAGTCGTTACTCGTTCAGCAGCATCGCGTCTACTGGCTCACTCCTCGTTTCGCCACAGAGGGCGCTATCGTTGGTTGAAGTCGGCGCGTGCAACATCTCCACTTCGCATATATATATATATATATATATATATATATATAATATATAATATATATATATATATATATTATATATATATATATAAATATAAATAAATATATATATATATATATATATATATATAAAAATATATATATAAATATATATATATATATATATATAATATATATATATATATATATATAATATATATATATATATATATATATATATATATATATATATATTATATATATATATGTATACACACAGAGAGAGAGATAGTATTATCAAAAGTATAAATATATATAAATATATATATATATATATATATATATATATATATATATATATATATATATATATATAAAAATATATATATAAATATATATATATATAATATATAAATATATATATATATATATATATATATATATATATATATATATATATATATATATATATATATATATATTATAATATATATATATATATATATATATATATATATATATATATACCACACAGAGAGAGAGATAGTATTATCAAAAGTTGTAACAGAAAACTATAACGAGTAGAAAAAAACCGAATAATTTAACTATTAAATGAAAATATTTATTTTTCGACGGTGCCCACATTGTAATTGAATGAAGGATTCTATCATATAATCCTTCTAAAATAAATAAATATTCTTCTTGTTTGTCTTTTCTTTTTGTTACTATTTTTCTGAATTTTGTTTTTCTTATTGTAATTCAAAGAAGAACTATAGGAATTAAATATTCAATTTTGTCTATTTTTAATTTAATTTATTTATTTATTTATTTATTCCTTTTTATAAGAATCTTTTTTGTACGGTAATTATCAAAAGCTTCGTCAGTCTATAAATTTGTTCAAGAGAAGGTTGTTTTAAGAATCTTTCCTAAATAGAATATTAATGCAATTGTATTAAAAAATTTCTGTCTACGAATGAACTTGCTTTTTTCTTCTATTTAATGTTTTGCTAAATTTGGATTTATCATTTCTCTGTTTGTTGTTTAATAAAACATAAAAATTATTCTCGTATATTTATTCATTCCTTATGATTTATATATTTCAAGATAAAGGATACATATATATTATTCTTTTATATAATATACATATATATGCATACACACACACACACACACATATATATATATATATATGTGTGTGTGTGTGTGTGTGTGTATAACATACAAAACCCAAACACCTTAACTAATTTCGAAATTCTTTTAAATTCCTTTGGGCGTAAAGTTAATTTCGTTTTCGTTTTAAGAACAAAGGAATTGTAAGTTTCCTAAAACTAAAGTATGCAATCAATATATCGTCCCTTAAAATCCCCAATCTCTCTCGCGAAACTTATATAAGAAACAGATGGCTTCTGTCTCAGATTCCTGGATTTAACCAATAATTGCAGAACTAAAAGATCATGTGACGAGGGCTCGTAAAGTCTATAAGAACTCAAACATGCTTCCCAGAGAGGATTTTGGCGTGATTCTGTGTCTTGATAAACACGCGGTAACCTTAATAGCAGAATGTCAATAAAATAGTATTTGCCGATGTGAAAGCGGTTTATTTTTGACCACTTGCTACTCTACACCGCTGTGGCATGCCGGTTCCGGTCATCATCCAAAGTGACGGGCCGGTATGTTACTTAAACACACACACACACACACACACACACACACACACATATATATATATATATATATATATATATATATATATATCTGATAGGGAAATCAATGCCATTGCACCACGATTAACGACCTTCCCTCGTGTTCAGCCATCAACGAAATTGAAAGAGTTTTTAATCAATTTTATTGTCAATTATGTTTAATAATATCCGAGAAAAGTTAAGATTTAAAATATATCTGAAAACATTTTTTATCAATGAAATTAATCAAATAAGTTATTTTACTTAAATAAAATAATTTTATTTTGTCTTTAATATTTCAAAACTCATATATTTATCGGAAGATAACAGAACATCTTGATTGACTTTTCTTTTTGGTTTTTAATTTAACATATATGATATAAACTCGCTTTAGTAGTTTTGAAATTATTCAAATACCATGTTACCATCCACCAAATCAAGACTTCATTAGCTTATCGGGAATACTAGATTTTCGTTTCTGCAATCTACTCAAACATTAAGGAAGAGTTCCACCTCATAATCTAGATTTTTCGGTTCGCGAGAAGTTCCGAAATGAAGTTTTAAAATGTGGTTAGTAGCAATTATTAAAAGCCTATCAAATGAACATAAAATTTCAGAAACGAGAAGAATTTTGATATTTCATGCAAAATTGAGTCCTATCATAGGTTAAGTTAACAAAATTTTTTTTTTAATTAAATGTTTAAAAAGCTTTTTAATAGCAATTATTAGTAGAAGCATGTTTCATTTTTTATACATCCATTGTTATTTCTTTAAAAAATTCGGGCTTTATTTTAAAAAAAATTTGAAATATAGATCTCTATTCTTAGAGATTATAGAAAAATCTGCACAAAACAATACCCATGGCTAACACTTTTTTTTTGCCTTTGATGATCAGAAATGCCATATCTTATTTTAAAGACGTTATTAGCCAAGACCATTATGCTATTCCTTTCAATCAGTGGTTGCTAATCAGTTATCCGTGGACCACTGGCGGTCCGTTTCTATGTATTCATTTTATGGTGCACATGCTAGAAATAATAAAAAATTAGCAAGAAAATTAAACGTTATATAAAAATGTAGCAGGAAATGGAGATATAGAAACTTAACAGATTTAAGTTTAATTTTAAACACCCACATGAATGTATGTTCGTGGATGCGTGTGTCTATCTATCATATATATATATATATATATATATATATATATATATATATATATATATATATATATATATATATATATACCGGGTGTCCCAAAAATGAAGGACGATTTGAAAAATCAATTAAAGAAAAACGGATGGCGATAGAAATGTACAGTTTGTTGCATTCTACTTAGATAACCATGGAATTTATTCTCACCAATTTTCAAAATTAATTACAAAGTTCATCAACAGATGGCGCTGCTGACTGGGAAAACTATAAAACAATGTTTTCAAAGCAAGAAGCATACGCAAAGTGGCATGGATTGGCCTCCCTATACGCCAGATTTGACGCCATGCGATTTTTTCTTTGGGGATACTTGAAAGACCAGGTGTATCATCACAATCCACAAACTGTAGAGGAACTGGAACAATTCCTCTCTGCTGCTTGTCAGAACATTCATACTGAAATGTTTGCACGGGCGTCTGCGAATTTTGACCACAAACTGCGCCACGTTGTTGCTGCAAACGGTGGTTATTTTGAAAACATTGTTTTATAGTTTTTCCCAGTCAGCAGCGCCATCTGTTGACGAACTTTGTAACTAATTTTGAATATTGGTGAGAATAAAATCCCTGGTTACCTAAGTAGAATGCAGCAAACTGTACATTTTTATCGCTTTCCGTTTTTCTGTAATTGATTTTTCAAATCGTCTGTCAATTTTGGGACACCCGGTATATATATATATATATATATATATATATATATATATATATATAAAAGAGCTTGTCTGTTTGTTTGTCCGCTATAGAATCATAGACTGTTTCACCCACAGGGACCAAATTCGGCACAGTTAATCTTTAGGACCCGAGAAACTTAAATCAGGAAAAGCGAAATTTGGGGCTCAATTAGTTTTTTTAAAATTCATTTTTTAATGATTTTTGTGCCCCTAAGCGCACCGCTTAAATGTGGATACAGTCCCTTCACCACAGGCAGTCTAATTCGATACGCGGGGGAAAAGAGGTTTGTTCTGAGGGGGTGATCTGGGGTGGTTTGAGAGTTGGTTTGGGGGAGACGGGGGGGGGCAAAGTGTTTATTTTATTTTTCTTAGTGGAGTCGTGAGAGCCGCTGCTTTAGACAATTTTAGACAATGGCGTTCAAACTAATAAAACTTAATAAAATTTGGGGAGAAAAGGAAAAAAAAAGAAAAATTAAGTTTGTTCCATGGCGAGTTTTTGGAAGCCTTCTGTTGATCTAAATATATTAATTGTTTGAGGATCATAAAATGGAAAGAAGTTTAAGAGTTCTACAGGTTTTGCCCTAAGTTCGCGAAACAGAATTAACATACGATATGTATTTGAATTACTTATTCCGTGAAATCATATAAGATAAATCTTTTAAAGTTTTGGGGTTTTTTTAAGCTGTGGGATGAAAAGCTCTTTAAACAGAGAAACATAACGATACATAACTTCCATACCGAAATATTAATCCATTTGTTATATTAAGGCATAAGAAAATTAATGAAATTATTTTTAAAGAATGATTGCTCGGGTAGATATATAGATATAAAATTTTTCATGCTTTCTATCAAAAAAATACTGGGTATATCATTTCAGTAGAAACGCGCTAAGCGCATTCTGTCTGACCATATGAACATGAAGAGCGGGGGGGGGGGGTGCAACCCAGTATTTTTTTGATGGAATGCATGAAAAATTTTATTTCTATATATCTACCCGGGCAATAATGCTAATATATATATATATATATATATATATATATATATATATATATATATATATATATATATATATATATAATATATATATATATATATATATAAATATATATATATATATATATATATATATATATATATATATATATATGTATATACATATAAATATAAATATATATATATATATATATATATATATATATATATATATATATATATATAGATATATATATATATATATATATATATATATATATGATAGGTAGATACACAGATAATACATAGATATAAGTAGATATGATTTTATGTTACGGTTGTTCCAACGTAGCTGATAAATCAGAAGAGATAAATTTAAAATGTTTTCTCATTCTTTCAGATATCTAAACTAATATAGAAAGGTACATTTACCTTGCAAAATTGCTAGCGAGCTAGAGAATGCGACTGCCCTAGACAAAGTTTCGACACGTATCACTGTATTTTGTAGAGAACGTCCTATTTGCTAACCACGTGGATTTAACACCTCTGGAAGATGAAATAGGAAGGATTTATTTCGCAAGGATTTAAGTTTTGAGCTTTTTCAGAAAATTTTAGTCTTTTGAGCTGAGTCCGTGAGACGTGAAAAGAAATTTTTTTTGGAAATAAAGTTGAATTAAAATTATATTTTTATAAGGCCCGAGGTAGTTTAGTGGTCGCTCGTTGGGCTTGGAACTGGAGGTTCGAATACACACGAAAGCCATTAAACACCTTGGTGTCTAGGCGTAATAGGGGTATGTTAAATCCGTTGATAGGAGAGGTCTTATATGATGTCAGAGAGGGTGGGGGAAGGGACGAGCCCCCTAGATGTTGCCCCTGGGGGTCAAAATTGAGGTGGCACCAAGGGGGGTTGGTTCCCCTATACGGTGCTTCCATTGAAAGCAAACAACGATTCTTGCGGATTGTGTGCGAATGTCTTCATTAAAAAAGATTTGTTTTTACAAAATTTTCTCATTAAACATTTTGTAAAATAACTATTACCTAAGAGAATTCTATGCTTTTATTTCATTTTATGTAGAAGGTTACCATTAACGAGTGTAGAAAATTTCAAACCTTGAATAGTGTTTGAGATATCCTGCGTGAAATGCCAGAAAACCATATTTTGAGATAAATGAATTTAAATTCAAAATTTTGTGTAAAAATCACTGTATGGTTATTCACAATTATTTTAATTTTTCCTTTTGTAATTGGCGTATCACAAAAAGAGTGGTACTAAACTGTTCACAATAAATCCGGGTCTTAACGTAAAAAACAAAACAAAAATCGATTTTTTTTTACCATTTTAAAAGTGTACTGCGCCCTTAATAAATCTATCCAAATAGAATAGGGTTTCAAAGGTTCGTCGGATTGTCTTTTGAGTTTGACGGAAATTTTTTTGAGAGTTATCATAAACGTCCGCTAGTCAGATAAATTCTCAGTGAGAGATAGGACAAGACATAGGTTGGAATAAATATCTAGATAAATTCCTGCGTTTAATCGAATCATCAAGTATCTTACCATAACATCTTATTTTATCTTACGTATGTCTTACCATAAACGTCCTGCTACTTATAAATTTACAGTGAAAAACCTGACATGAGATAAACTAGAAAGCACAGTAGGATAAATTCGTGCTCTTAATCGAGGCATAAATTATTTTATCGTATTATCCTGTCTTATCTAGCTTATCTAATGTAAGTCTTATCATAAACGTCTGCTACTAAAACAAATGGATAGGAAAGGACAACACAAGAGATGAGCTGGAAAAGACAGGAAGATAAATTCGAGCTTTTAATCTTGTCATAAATTATCTTTAATAATATCTTATCTTGTTTAACGTATCTACTATATATCGCATCATTAACGTCTGCTACTCAGATAACTTGACAGTCAAAGACAGGACAAGAGATATAAAGAGAAAATATCACTTATTGCACATCTTCATATCACCAGGATAGTTCTCTGTGTATGATAGAGGTCTCAAGCTTTGGCAACGGAGCTCGTATTTGGTGCTGACAGACAATCGTTATAAATGATATCCTTTTTTTTTGTTTTTAATAAAACTGAGAGAAAACACATTTAGGTTTGTAGCCAATCATGCGTTATATTGAGTGATTCCACAACAGTTTTTATAAATACAGTTTGTTGCCGAATTCGACTGATAAATTCAGAGGGGTGATAGTAGGCATCAAGTCCAATGATAAGTCGACATTTCTGCATCTTTGTTTATCCTTTAGTTGACCAGGTTTGTGTTTCCGGTCATATGTGATTCTGTTTTGTTTTTGAGTTTTCTACCTCATCCAGAAAAATGCGATATTTCCTGCCATCCAGTGGGGTTGGTAAAAGGTATGGTCCGATTAAGTAAACAGCGCCCTCTAGAGTCAGGTTTGCGTTTCCGGTCATATATTCCTATGTGATTATTGCTCGTCTTGATGCCTACTATCGTCCCTCTGAATTTGTCGGTCGAATTCGCCAACACTCTGTATATGATTCTTCAATGTTTAAAAATCAAATATTATTTCTAAAATGGGACATTCCTGAAAACTGCCTACTGTTTCCGCGGTTTTTAAAACCCCTTAAATAGTATTTTAAAGTCTTTGTAAAGTTTTGGTCCCATAAGTCCTAAATTTTTAACCCCCCCCCCCCCCAAAAAAAAAAAAAAAAAGTCAGAAAAGGCTTTGAAGTCCCTTAAATCTCCCAAACCCATCCCCTCACACCTCTGGTTTAGACGACAAACACTCTAAATTTATTTCTTGCAAGTCACAGGGGAACTCTGAAATAATTTTGGTTTCATCTCGGATAGCTCCTGCGTAAATGAATTGCAGGAATTTCGACAAAGTGACACCAGTACATGAATTTTCGTGTGCAATTGATAGGGCATTCATCGAGTTAAATAAGCTCTAAATGCAGTAGATGAACAGTAATCAGCTCACTTGACTTCGGTTGTACAGTTTTCAAGATTGTCAAGTTTGTAAGTACAGCGTGAGGCAAAAATATTGCAATATATGCGATTAGTTGATAGGGCAATCGATTTCATTTGAAAAATTAGTTTCAACAGAACATCATATTACAATTGAATTTTTATCATTTGTAAAATTTTAAGAAAATCTCCGTTATTGTATTATTAATTTGTAATAGGATTTTTGGGAAATATCAGGGGTATCTCGATGATTTTTTTAAAGAGCGTCGTATTTGCAAAATTTTAATGTGGTTTACCTTGACAGGTTCCTAGTATTTTATGTGTTGCCTTAATTATTGTTTCTAAGTTGTTTGTGAAGTGTATTATTGTCATAATAAAATAAATTAAATCAAAATCTGATAAAATACTATACAAATGCCGTTTTTATATTTTCATTACAAGATCGTTGCCTATTTTGTCTTTCCCTCTGCCAGATCGACAAAGCCAAGGGAGATTCTTTTTTTCACCTTTCGAAAGCTTAAATTTGCTTTACGTTCCAGTTGACTTCGAAAGATTTATTGGTCTATAACCATCGAAAAGCGCTGGAAGATAAATACAACTTCTTTCACGCTGATGTTTACTTGCAAGTCGTAAAACTAAAATTGTAATACCAGATTACCGAAACGTTTGTTAGTCTAGAAAAATGCATTTTGTGTAAAAAAAAAAGTTGTCGGTGTACGCAGTCATTATACAAACAAAGTTAGGGCACCTGAGAATAGTACTATTCTTATGAGAATAGTAACAGCTGTTATGTATTTTAAATACCGCTTGTTGTGTAATCAAGGTAGGTTTGTTTACAAACCTAGCTTGACACAAAATCAGTATTTTTTGCACTGTAAGATATTACTAGTTTTTTTAGAAGCAGCTGTTATTTTCTTTAAATACCGCCTGATATTGTGTAATCAAAATGATTTTCTGTAAAGAAAAATTGCAGTATTTTTTAATCTGAATTAAATTACATGCTTTTTATAGACAGCAGTTATCCGTTTTAAAGACAGCTTGATATCGTGCAATCAAGCTAGGTTTGTTTAAAGAAAAAACATCAGTATTTTGTGGACTGAAACTTATTACCAGCTTTTTTTATAGCAGCTGTTATTTGTTTTAAATACCACTTAATATTGTACAATCAATCTAGGTTTTTTAAAGAAAAAAATCAGTATTTTTTGGATTGAAACAGATTACCAGCTCTTTTTTAAATAGCAGCTGTTATTTGTTTTAAATATCACTTGATATTGTGCAATCAAGCTAGGTTTGTTTAAAGAAAAAATTCAACATTTTTGAGCCTGAAACAGATTACCAGCTTTCTCTAATAGCAGTTGTTATGTGTTTTAAATACCGTTTGATCTTGTATAATCAAACGATGTTTATTTAAAACAAGAATGCGGTATTTGTGGGACTGAAATAGAGTACCAATTTTTTGTAGTAGCAGCTGTTATTTGTTTTAAATACCACTTCATATTGTGTAATCAAGTTAGGTTCGTTTAAAGAAAAAACTCAGTATTTTTTATGCTAAAACAGATTACCAGTTTTTTAGCAGCAAATGTTAACCATTTAAATTACAGCTTGGTATTGTGTAATAAAACTAATTTATTACACGATATTGTGTGTGTGCAACATTGTTACATAATATTGTGTAATAGAGGTTTGTTTAAAGCAAAAGTTTAGTATTTTTGGGACTGAATCATCAGATAATCAGTTTTTCAAGTACCATTTGTTATTTGTTTTAATGCGACTTTATGTTGTGTAATCATGCTAGGTTTGTTTAAAACAAAAATTCATTATTTTGGGGACTAAAACAGATCACCAGAATTTTTAGTAGCAGCTAGTTTTGAGTACCACTCGATATTTTGTAATAATATTAGGTCTGATTAAAGCAAAAATTAAGTGTTATGGAGACTGAAACAGATGATTAATTTCTTTTAAAGGTGAAGGTAATGACTTCCCAACGGGGGCTTGTGGCGTTACAGCGCGCTTGTTTTAGGTGCTGAGGGTGCTTGGATCGAATCCCGGCGTCGCGCCACGAAATATGCCTCTGTTTGTGTCGTCTTTTCTTTCATGGGGGTAATTCTGTCCTCCTATATGGTGCCCCCATAATAAAATGGATAGTAAACTGCTGCGTAGTATAGGAAAATGTTTGACGCTTTAAAAAAAGAAAGCTTCCCAATGGATGGTTAACATCTGTAGCATTACTTTATACAAAATTACCCAGTAGACTTTGATAGTACACTTTCCTTAAGTTTCATAACGAATGATTAATAGAAAAATTACAGTGTCCCAATCGAAAGAATATTTTATGATACAGTGGAAATAAATTATATTCAGTTAAATAAAACTTTTGTAAATATTACTTAATATTTATTTTCCCTTTCTTTCTTTTTTCTACATTCTTCAGCATATATTTTTATCATTTTTTTTTACATTGTAGAGGAGTGGGAATTTTTAATTGCACATCTTTCTTCATTTTTCAGTGCATACTTTAAATATGTTAAGTGTATATTCGCATGCATATTTTGCTGTCTTTAAAAGGCATTAAGTCATGATTGATATACTTTTAACATGCCCTTATTTATCTGTTCCATTTCATATATCGGTTAAAGAGTAAAAGATAGTTTTTATTCTAACTACCAGAATGCTGCACTCCCCACTCCCCCAAACAGCGTAGTAAATATATCATCTGTCATTTTAATATAAATACAATATCTGTCAGGAGTCCTCTGTTTCTCCTCTAAGATGCTCTTTTTGCAGAACGCCTTCCTATAAAGAGAAAATCAAGCAGACGCACAACTGGCTCATACTTGAAATGCGAACTTTGATAGAAATTGAATAAAATAGCCAGAAATAAGAGAGAATAAAATTCTTCCGCCTTTTCTGGGCTGATTCCCGTTTCTTCCGCTTACAGGGGTTGGAAAATGATCTTTGCCAAGTTTTATTCCTTTCACAACGTTTTATTTCTTCACTCTTCTTATCGTGTTAGGAATAATAGAAAAATCAAGTTTATCTCGGGGTATTATTTTTGTTTACATTTTCTGTCGCTTTCCTTACTCTCCAGAGTAAATTTTAAAACGGTTAAGAGCACATCTGGAAGCTAATTATAGTGTAGCTAAATAAATAAACCCTGAAATATGGGACTGTAGTTACATGCCAAAACAACGTTTCTCAAAATTTCAGCTTGTACGATAAAAAAAACTCATAACAAAGAAATTAGACAATGCAGCAGTTTAAAGTCCGTAAAAGGAGTATTTAGATTTTTATGCATCTTGTTCGTTTTTGTATAGTGTCATATTAACTCAACAGTTATTTCTTGTTGAGTTGAAAAGAGATTATAAAATAAATGTTTTGAAAGAGACAATTAAACAACATTTTGATGTTGGAATGGCTACGAAAAGCTATATTGTTTGGTTGAAAGGAGATCACAAGAAAAATGTTTGAAAAGAGACTATGAAACACCATTTTGATATTGGAATCACTAAGGAAAGCTATATTGTTGGGTTAAAAAGAGATTACAAGATAATTATATTTTAAGAGACAATGAAACAGTATTTTAATATTGGAATATCTAAGAAAAACTATACTGGTGGGTTGAAAGGAGATGAGAAGATAAATGCTTTGAAAGAGACAATGAAACAACATTTTGATACTGGAAATACTAAGAAAAGCTACACTGTTGTGTTGAAAGAAGATGACAAGATAAATGTTTTGAAAGGACAATGAAACACCATTTTGATATTGGAATAGCTACGAAAAGCTATCTTGTTGGGCTGAAAGGAGATCACAAAATAAGTGATTTGAAAGAGATAATGAACCAAATTTTTGATATTGCAATTACTAAGAAAAGATATACTGTTGGGTTGGAAGGAGATCACAACATAAATGTTTTGAAAGAGACAATGAAACAACATTTTGATATTGGAATAACTACGAAAAGCTACATTATTGGGTTGAAAGGAGATCACAAGATAAATGTTTTGAAAGAGACAATGAAAAAACATTTTGAAACTGAAATTACTAAGGAAAACTATATTGTTGAGTTAAAAAGAGATTACAAGATAATTATATTTTAAGAGACAATGAAACAGTATTTTAGTATAGGAATTACTAATAAAAGCGATATTGTTGAATTTAAAGGAGATGACAATGTAAATGCTTTGAAAGAGACAATGAAACAACATTTTGATATTGGAATAACTCAGAAAAGATATAGTGTTGAGTCAAAAAGAGATTACACGATAAAGGTTTTAAAATAGACGATGAAACAACATTTTAATATTAGAATTACAAAGTAAACCTACTTTGTTGAGTTAAAAAAAGATAATATGATTTAAAAAATCGTATTCTAAAAGAAAATGAAACAGCATTTTAATATTGGAGCAACTAAGAAAAAATTCAATGTTGAGTTAAAAAATGATTACAAGATTTAAATAATTGTATTCTAAAAGACAAATCTCATTTGAACCAGCATGAAAGAGCATTTTAATATTGGAATAAATAAGCACTTTTTTTATCGCTACACAGTTTGGTGCATAGTTTGTCAATTACATTTTTATGTAATTGGCAAACTATGATTTTTTATAGTGTACAAACAAATAAAAGTTCAATATTCCGGAATCTAACGGTAAATTTTCATTAAGACGAATACGGAGCGATTTTCTGCATTATTTACTTCTTTTTTCACGATTCGGGATTTAATAAAATTTTATTCAAATTATTTAACAATAAAATATTATATGATTTGCATAGTATGAAGTTAAAGAGAATACATTCTAAATAAAGACGTTCTTCCCTGACGTTGGTGACATTTTCTTCTGAAGGCGTTGCATCAGGAGTCATCTCAGATTTTCCTTCCCATTGTTTATGAGGAATTGTTCTCTCGTTTTTAACGTAGAAATACGTTCCTCCATAACGGTCCTCTGGAAAGCAAAATTTGAGACGACAAAACCGTCCGTCCGTACCTCGCGAGTTAAAATTTTGGCAGCTCGCCAAACCCAGTCTGTATCGCTTGGACAAGCAGTAACCAGTTAAACAGAAAAGTGCCAAAATGTGTCAAAATTTTGACATACATATATGTATATATATATATATATATATATATATATATATATATATATATATATATATATATATATACATACATACGGACATATATATAAATACATATATACATAACACATACATATATACATACAAAAGAGGTAAGCAACAATAAGTAATCCTACGTTAATAACCCGCGGTAGTTTCGTTAGAAGAGACTACCCGAATTTTTTTTTCTAGCCTCTGATTAGAAAATGCATATTTTTGAATTCTGTATTTCTTACACGACTGTTGGCGTTTGAGTTAATATTGATTATTTTCAAAATTTTAAATTTCCCAGTTCTAAATTTTTTAACGGGTATTACATTTTTGACTTCGCTACCCACATGGTACAGTGGTTAGTGTCATGAGTTTCCCCACAGGGGGCTTGGGTTGAAATTCCGAATAAAACTTGGTCGCTACCGTGCTGTCCCCTCATAGGGAGCAATACTGGCTCACCTATGTGGTGCTCCCAGAGTAAAGCAGCCAATAAGACTTCGAGGTGCATAAAAAAAGGAGATTGTTTTATTACAAGTGCCTCCGCTTTAGGAGAACAACATTTTTGACAAAATTAAAAAGAAAATTAAATTTATATTTAAAAGATTAGATTAATTTTTTTAAAATTTAATTAATTTTTAAAAATTAATTTTTTAAAAATTGATTTTTTTAAAAATGTAATTAATTTTTAAAATTAAATTTTTTAAAAATTGATTTTTTAAAAAATGTAATTAATTTTTAAAATTAAATTTTTTTACAATTAAATTAAAAAAATTATAAAAATTAAAGCATAAAAAATTTTCAAAAAGTTCAAAGGTTGCGCATTACATATAATTACCTATTTTCATATGCAGACAACAGAAGTCGAAAGAATTATTTACTAGTCTATGATTAGAAAAAAAATAGTGAGTCAATACTTCCCCATAGCTTGTCATGGTAATTGAAGATCTCTGTCGACTGGTGCTCAGCCTTAATACAATACCGAGTAACTATTTCATCAGTCATTTAACACGAATACAATATGTATCAGACTGTCTCTTTTGAAATGCTGTTCTAACAGTATGTTTTTTATCACAAAACATCGGACATACTGCACAAGTTGCCTATACTTGATGTACGGACTTTGAAGAAACTCAGTTGAAAAAAAATTATGGAAGAAAAACTCTTCCGCGATTTTTGGACCCCTTCCCATTTCTTCCGTCTGCAGAGTCCTTTCTGAGAGGAAAAATTGACCGCCTGCCAAGTCTTGTTCTCTTCACAGGCGTTTTGTTCCACTGTTCTTTTTCATGTTTTCCGAACGGGCACAAAAATCAAGTTTCTTTTGGAATTTTTTTTCTATGAAACGTTTTCTTTTGGTCCTCCTTACTTTCTGGAGTTTAGATAAAAGATTGATGAAGGTACCCCAGAAGCTAACAACCTAATAATTAAACGCCTAAATCCGCAAAATATGGAGTTTTCTTTTTGTTAAAGAGCTCTTGAACTCGCAGTTAAAATTAGTTTGAGTTTCTGCGTTAGATAACGTCATTCATATCCGAGTAATATGATCACTTACGCTCGGTTAAATAAATATTTATCCTTCTAATGAAACTAAGTAGGCTTTATTTATTATCATGTCACATTAATCTGATTATGGACCCGATGTAACCTGTTCGTTGCGAGTTGGACTGGGGGTTGCTCGGTTCCAATACAGACGATCGTCATTAAATACAGTAAAACCTCGTTTATCCGGACTAACTTGGACCATAGGCATCCGGATAATCAAAAACCCGGATAATCCGGGTAATATGGGTAATAAGCAAATCAAAATCCTTAACTAAGAAGACTTATCGCTTATTACGACGATAAAAAAACCATGTTTTGTAACAAAACTGCATAGAATTGTTTACAAGACATTAACAAATATAAAAATAAATTTTCGCATCATTTCTTAACAAAGAATTGTTAAGTCTAGTAAAGCTTTCTTAAACTGAACAAAAAGTATTTTATCACCAAAATTCATTGTGCGATCTATGCAGGAACTGTACATCGAATCCAATTAAAAAGCGAAAATGTGGCATACATTTAGTTAAGTTCTTGCTATCATGGTTAAAAATTATTATCTAATGTGAACATTAACCTTTAGCTTACAGGTACCATTTTTCCGATTCCATCTTTAGAACGGGAAATTTCATACCCCCATTGTAAGAACTGCCATTAAGTGGAATATTTATATATATATATATATATATATATATATATATATATATATATATATGTGTGTGTGTGTGTGTGTGTGTATATATATATATATATATATATATATATATGTGTGAGTGTATGTGTATATATATATATATATATATATATACAGTGGAATCTCGATCTATCGTTTTTCAAGGGACCGATTGAAATGAACGATAAATGCGGGAAAACTATACATGCGGAAACATAACAAAGCAATATGATCTTTGAGACTGGATAAAATGAACGACACATACGGAAAAACGATGGATCCGAAACGATCGATCGAGATTCCACTGTATATATATATATATATTCTTGGGATACATGCTATCCCACCCCGGAAGGAAAAGGTTAAATAAAAATAACTTCTACAAATCTGATCCGAATTATTCTGAGTCCGGATCAACCGATGACCGGATAAACGAGGTTTTACTGTACCTTCGTATCTATGCCGGGCACGGGCACGTTAAATCCCAGTCCGAAATGTCCTTCTATGAGGAAAAAAGGGTGGGAGAAGATACGAGCCGTCCATATGTTGCACTTGCGCATGCTCTGTCGAAATTCAGTGAGCACAACGGGGTGGTGTTGGTTCACCTTTATAGTGCCCCTGTTGAAAGCAGCCAACGGTTCTTGGGGATAAAGTGCGATTCTCTTTATTGACAACTAGCGGCCCGTCCCGACTTTGTCCGGGTTGAACAAAATATTATACCAATAAATTTCCAGTTGATAGCCAATAAATTGTAAATCTTTTTTTTACCTTAATAATAACCTAAATAATACATTAAATTAATTTATGTTAGTTAATAATTAAAATAATATTTTTAAAAGTAAAAGGCGTGCCGGAGAACGGCTAGATTCGAACAGCTAGCTTCAGAACAGAAGCCCACCGCGATAGCACCACGATAAGGATCGTTGAAATCTTCGGAACAAAAAGCGGAAGAAGACAGTAGCGGAAACAATGGAGATTGTTAGGATTAAGCCCCTACTTTTATTTCTACTGATTAGATATACATAATATATAGCCTATGTCCATCTGGAATAATGTACCTTTCAAACAGTGAAAGAATTTTTCAAATAGGTACAGTGGTTCTGAAGATTACCCTCCACGTACAAAATCCCCTCTCTCTTTATATATTAGTATAGATTGTCCTTCATTGGTGAACGACACATTAGTCTTATTTACTTTTTAATGGAAATATCAATTGAATAACAAAATTATGTTAGCATAATAATTAAATAAATTCATATTTTACTTCTTTATGAGACCATGTATATAATTACCATGAATGCAATTATAAAAGAAAATTTTTAAAGATAACTGAGGTGAAAAAATAAAAGAAAAGGCTCTGAAGGAAAGTAATAGATCAACCAAAAACAAAATGAAAGTGGTTATAATATGCAATAAAGAGAAAACGGCCGGGATGTTAAATACTACCAAAGCCCTACGAGATAATGCATTAACAAAATAAATATGTTAATGTATACACAAGAAAATTATTAAGCTAAAATAATTTTCAGACAGTTATCTTAAACAAAAACATGCAGTCTTAAAATGCAATATAAAATTATATTACACTATAAAAAAATAACGGCTTTTTAGTTTACAAAACTGATTAATTTATCAAACGGAACTCATTAAGCTTTATTTTATACCGTATCACTTTTTAATGGAAGTATGAATTTAGTAGCAATATTATTTCACAATAAAAATGAAATAAAATATAATTCCGCTATCGTGTGCTTAATGATCTTCTAAATCAAAAGCAAACATTTATAAATTACCATGGACAAACAATGAACGTATAAAAGAAAAAAATCTGTAGAAAACCAAAGCGAAAAAGTAAAAAAGGAAAGCTATAAAGACATGATATATCAACCAGAAACGTAATTAAATGTTATATAATGAGCTAAAATGAGCCGGAATTTAAATATTGCCGTAGTCATAAGAGATACTAAATTAACGTAAATAAATATTTTGCTTAAACATAAATGCTTAATTATAAATAAACAAGTTGTTGGGATAAAATTCTTTTGTGATCTTAATTATTTTAACAGAAACAGAAACTATAAAAATTGCATAAAATTGAATCACATAATGGAAAAGAAATAACAGCCTTTTAACTTACAAATATGATTGATTCATCATATTTGCGACACTAATTAGTCCTTTTTCTAACACCATATCACACTAATTTCATGTACTTTTAAATTGAAATATAAATTAAAGTATCTGACTGCGTTTAAAACGTCCACTTTGATGACAATTCAGAAATTTTTATAAACCTTTTTCTTCAAGAATGTAAATTTCTGTTTCTAAACCTGCTTTTTTCTGTACGATCATTAGAAATGAAACGAGAGCGATTGAAAGATGAGTAAAAACTGTCAATTTCAATACAAGTGAAAACTTTAATTGAGCTTTCTGAAGAAATTGTTTTTCACCAAAAATGTAAACTACAGTTGGGATGACTGAAAATATAATCATGATATGTCTATGAAATTCCTCAGGTAGGTTTTTTTAATATTAATAATGTAACGAACTACAGATTTGGCTCTAAGTCTATTATATGTAGATTTATAGCTGCATTTATAATAAATCTCACGCGAAATGACTGAAATTTTACATGCAATGTATATATATAAAACAGTTCCGTAACTGACTGACTGTCTGACTGACAGATAACGCACAAACCAAATCGCTGGACCTAAAGAGCTGAAATTTTGCATGGCGAAATTTTGCATAGTTGTAGTCTATTTTTTTCGTATTTTGGTTCTAAAAGCCTTCGAAAAAATAAGACAGAAATTTTCAGTTTTCTGATTTCAAATTGTACAGTTTTTGGTAAATAAAAACGCTTCCGAACGTAGTCGCATACCTTTATGTAACTAGATTATTTTAGTATTAAAATCAAATAAAAAAAACTTTAGTTTCCTTATTGCAAATGACTTCTAAAATCAAGAGAAACTAGGCATAAATCACAGTGTATAGGAAATGAACATACAGAACAAAGAAATTTCCATGCTTTACAATAAAAAGTAAAAGAAAACACCTATAAAGAATAGTTTTTCAACCGAAAACCGGAGTAAAAGAAGTGTAACATAACAAACCACAAACATCGGGAAAACAAATATATTTAAATCCTTCCGAGACACTATATTAATATTAAAAATATTTTACATTATATAGTAAATTTTATTGTGAATTTTTTTTTCAGCCTTAATTTAAAACAAAATCACGGAAAGTCAAAACACAGCTTAATATTAAATCACGCAACTGTGAAAATAACGGAATTTTAGTTTACAAAACTTTTAGTCGTTACATGCTTTAACTGTATTTCAAACAGTATTAATGAATTGATAAACACACCACGAAACAAAACAACGAAATGATGCCCTTAGATGCAGCTTATGATAATAAGAAAGAGAGCGGAGGGGAAACGGAGTGCATGTGTCTCTTCCCTTTTAAGGAAAATAAAATCCCTTTTCACCCTACAAAATGCTTCATCTTCACATTTAATTGAAACTTCATCTCGCTAAGAAGGATTAATTACTCATATTCTAAATTCATTTTCCCTTCAACAAGCACAACAACGAGCTCAGAAGGGAGAGAGTGTGAATATTTTATGAGATACGAAGAACGGGCGCTTTAGTTTCAATATCCTTTTAATTCAGCGTATTACATAGCTCATGAAATATTCATGATTGCATATGTAAAGATGAAAGTGTTTAAAAATTAGCAATAATATATCTCTTCTAAAACGAAGAATAAGGTTTATAGTATATCTACGTAGTTTATCGCTCGGATCGAATCTCGACAAGCGCCATGAAGTACCTTCGTGTCTAGGCCGCATATAAACTAAACTCATGGCGCAACAGTCCGCAATGGACCAAGGCCGGCGGTGCCCATCTCCGCTTTCTTGACCATGTGCTTGTGGTGCCATACAGCATATGTCTCAGTCAGGTGGTCAACCTGACGTGGGATCCCCAGAGTTTAGTTCCCAAGCAGGCTTGGGCCTCATTTTATCGATCTACGCAAGGGATGTCGATCTTTCTAAGTCGACCTTGCCCAGTCGCAGGATTGAACCCTGGACCTATTGTCGAGTTGCCTGTCTTAAAATTATTTATTTCTTTGGGCGAGATTCGTATATTATTTGGGTTAGTACAAATTATTTATAATTTATAGGTATTTGGGTGCGTTGTGTTTTTTTTATTTATTTTCTTGAATACAACCCAAAAGGCTCTAGACAGGTTTGCAACCGAACAGGCCAAATAAACTTTGCTTCTAAAACCTTCCTTTAGGTCAACTACACAAAACAAAGATGACGGACTCCAATGTAACAAAATAAAATTGATTTATTTACAACCTTATCTATTTACAATTTAACTCAAAATAACCGAATCACCAAATCTTCGTACACCGTTTACACATTTTACTAATCTTTTAGCCTTTTCCCCTCGATTCATATCAAACGACAATGTATTTAATTAAATCTACACCTTTTGGATTCAGGGAGCATATAATTATTAAGCTAACTCATAGCCAAGAACTCCTATTCATCAAAATTATCTTTACGAAAACACTGTTCCCGCACTAATCTTTCATTTAGCTCGGTGGGGTCTGAACAAAACAAAATTTGACTTTCACTCACTCAGTTTGACGATACAGCACTGGGACTCTGGCGTCGAAGCTCTGCTTAGGCATGGGGTATCGCTTCTTCCTTCTAGGTAGTGGGTGCGCTGCGTCTCTAGGCTGTCGTGGGTATTCTTCTACTCTTTTCAAAATGATGGGGCACTCATCAGGAAAATAATGACATCGACTTCTCTTTATCCAAAGTCACGCTCAATTCCGGGAAGACTCGACCAGATCTCCAACATTAAGGCGCATCCTCTCTATAACCCCGTTTCTATTCTCTTGCTCAAAATCACTCTCAGCTCCGGGAAGACTCGTCCGGATCTCCAATATTTAAAACTGCCAATCTTTTCATCACTTTCGATGCTAAGGCACTAGGAAAGATCAACCGGTTTCCGGAAAACGAAACCTCTTTCTCGTACTGTCGGACAACTCCCGGGAATGCTCAACCGGTCTCAGACGTTTTGAAATTCCAATCTCTTCATCCCTCTGCAATGCTAAAGCACCGGGAAAAGTCAACCGGGCCCGCACGCAGAAGAGAATCCTCGAAAAAAAACTCTAAGTCTTCTATTTATTTGTTTTTTTATAACAATGTCCACGCCTTCTCGTGACTCCTAATCCATTCAGGAAAGCTTTCAAAAATCCACCACTTAGCCTCCATTTTCATTTCTCGGATTGGATAATCCTATAACCCATGCATGTCTTAATTACGTCATACAGAGACCACCCAAAGTCCAGTCCACGTGTTTTGCGGTCTACATGTCCAATAAATTCTTTACAATAGGGTATTTTACTTTAATGTCAAACCCTGGTGCCATCTCCTTATCTGCGTCTGGAATCACCTACCCCCTATCGCGCACCGCCGCTTTTAAATTGGCTAAGCGTACAGACTACTGTTCCGTCCTCTAATCAAAGGCGGCTTCCTAGCATTCTAACCGAAATGTGATGAAAACAGCCTTCGATCACTTTATCTCTCTAAAAATTTTAATTTTTCTTTCAAATCGAAAGCGCTTCATCACATACGCTCCCTCCTCCGAAAAAAAAAACTAACCAAACACCAAACACGTAAAAATATGCTCCCTTCCTCGAAAAGTTTACAAAATTCTCATGTACTACTTATATAATTCATGACACTCAATAAAACATAATCACATCAATTACAAAACTTCTTACCATCCATGTCTGAAAAAAAAACTTGTTCGCATCATAAGTCCTCATACACTATTTAGAAACACTAAAACAAAACATCAAAACACTTACTCCTGACTCCATTGAGCTTCTTTGATCATGTGATCTATACCTTTAATTTAGGTAAGAGAAGACCACCAACCTATGCACTTATTAGAGTTCTGAATTCAAAAGTTCATTCTTTTAATCAAATGTTCTGAGTGAAAACATCGAAGATCTATATGAACCATGTCGACATAACTAATCACCATACAAAATCATGATTTGCAGAGTTCAGACCCAAAACACTATCACAAAGCATAAATTCTTCATCTCTCTATATATCATTTTGCACGCAATTAAACTCTATTCTAACACTATTCCTCATTATTCACAAAATTTACTTATAAACAAAAATAATTAACACATTAAAATATATCTCACAGTATATTTGCCACATTCACAACAAAATACCAAGCATATAAAATTTTGTTACATTTTTAACACACTTCTCACAATATTTTTGTACCTTTCAAAACAAATTCATTAACTTAAATTCATATTTATGTATAAATTGAGTATTCACAAATGACCTTCCTACGAAACCTTCCTAAGACTCATATTTTTTTTTTTTTAAATCATAATTCAAACCCATTTCCTCCTCATCATTGTAAAAGAAACAAAAGAAAAAAAAAAAAAAAAGAACGCGCAAAAGAAAAAAAAAACACCTTTAAACCACTTGCTTCCCTCAACTGCGAAAACAAAACTAAACATTGCTCTCTCCCCTTTTTCAAAAACACGCGAACCCTCGAAGTCACTCAATTCCCAAAATCCTACCGCATGCTAGATTCGCGAACCACACAAAATTATTTTCTTTCGCATTTTCCCTCGTTACCCTAGCAACACCTGACACATCGGAAGGACACCCCCTCTCGTACAAGAAACCTGTTCTCAGACCAGAAATTCGTTCAACTCAGTCTGGTTTTGACCCCGGGGACCCGATTTTTCGATACTCTCTGCCCCTTAAAGTAATTTGCGACAAAAAAAAACTTTCCTCCGTTTGCACAATAGAGCCCATAAATCTCAACCAAAAAAAACACCTGATAACAGTAAACCCCAAAACTATTCTCATTTTCCAACCATCTACAACTTTCTAACCACCACGACTTATATTTATTTTTATTTTCACTTGTGCGACTATTTAATTATTTCTTTATTTCATTTCAAATAGTCACTAGCTTAGTCCATGCACTTCAGCATTTTAGATAAATAAATGTAAATTTTGGCCAGAAATTGCCATTTATTCTCTAATGAGCTGTTTAAACAATTTGCGAAATTTTTAAACTCACACAAACTTACTAAAGTGATATTCCTCACGCCTACCGTATCGCACTTAACTCTTCAACACTTATATTTCGTCAAACATTACTTTCTCAAACCCCTGTTCCTGAAGTCATTCTAGGTCTGCAGCCCTAAATCACTTCCAGGATTTTCTAAATTAAAAACACAAGTTTTCACTTTCCAAAATCTTCCATAAACGCAAAATTTCCTCATTATTCACATAAAAAGCCTACATACAAACTAGTTTCTTTATCGTGCGTTCTCCTTCCTTAGGGGGGGGGGGAGAGTAAGAAGGGCAAACGAACCCCTCTCTTTTCGTAGAAAACCTTTTCCCCACTTCCTGTTTTAGTAAACAAAAACTGACCCCGCACTTCCTATCACTCCTCACACAAAGCACTATACTACGACAACCTTTTATTTTGCGTAACTCATTCATTCTAAAAACACTGCCATACCTCTAATACCACATATTTCTATTCTATACCCTTGTTTCATTAAATTCATACTAAAATTTCACTACTATGCCATATTATTCAACCCAGGGTAAACAATCGTAAATTTTATTTTCATAGCACCTAACAACTAATGCAATCCATCCATCCAAAAGTTTAGTTTTTTTTTTTTTTTTTTTTTTTTTTTTTTTTTTTTTTTTTTTACTGTGGCAATTCTGAACATTTATGCCTATAACTAACCCTCTTTTCGTTATAAAGACCTCTACTCCAACAATGTATCGAAAACTCTTATATTACATCCTTAACTCAGCACTCCTTCAGCTATAACCTTTTTGGCAGATTAAATGCAATATAATCCACCTCACATTATTTATCGTTTATAGACTGAAACAAATCTGACTATGATTTGCACTTTTGCTTACCGTTAACCACCTTTCATTCAAAATCACCTCTACTCTACTTTTTATCTAAACTTCCTATTTCAATTTTACCCAACTGACGATGGCTTCGCAACACATTCGCGATACATTAAAGGCACAACCTTCTTGATCTAACTCAAATGACTCCAATTTTTAAATTTTACACCTCACATTACCGATCATTCGTTTACCTATCATTACTCAATATGCAAGAATTCTTTCATTATAATATTACTTCTCCTAACATTATGCATTCAAATTCTTAATACGTAATTAAACTATGACTCACAATCCCAAACTAAAAAAAACGCTAATTTCCCCCAAAATACACATATATACACAAAATCAAAACAAAACACAATTCTATTCTCAATGTAATTGCAAAAATATTATCTGACAAATTCTATACTTAAATTGACACACGTTTCTCTCCAAAAAATTCATATCTATACCAAGTACCACTAATTACTATCGACCAACACACTTGTACTCAATTCAATAATTTCTCAACTGTTACTCAAATCTTAACTATCTATTGATTTTCTCATTTCAATAGAATTTTCAAAATCACACTTAAATATTATCTATCAACTGATATCAAACATATTTTCTGTCATCAACTACTCTTAACTTATTCAAAATATTTTTCAAAAATACACCTCAATTCAATCTATCATCTCTACAATATCTACAATATACATAAATTTTTAAACACTTCATATAAATCAAAACATAAGTATTTCTTATCTATCTTTAACCAACTCAACAAACTCTTTCTAAAAACACTCTTTAATTCACTTAGTTAAAATTAAAATATTTGCATTCATATATTCACACTTCAAACAATCTTAACATAAAATCAATATTGTCACACTCTTCAAAACAAAATTACACTCAATAATAATAATTGTGGCAAATATACGAACATATTTTCAAAACACTCCCGCTCTAAAAATTCTTACGCGCTGCTCCCTTCTATACAAAATTTGTAAAGACCAAAAAAAAATTCTTAAAGACAAAAAAAAAAAAAAAAACTGTAACTGTTTTTTTTTTTTTTTTGTAACGCAAAAAAAATTTTCACGATTCTAGCCTAACACAAAGTATTTTTATTATCCTGGTCGGGACCATTTGTCGAGTTGCCTGTCTTAAAATTATTTATTTCTTTGGGCGAGATTCGTATATTATTTGGGTTAGTACAAATTATTTATAATTTATAGGTATTTGGGTGCGTTGTGTTTTTTTTATTTATTTTCTTGAATACAACCCAAAAGGCTCTAGACAGGTTTGCAACCGAACAGGCCAAATAAACTTTGCTTCTAAAACCTTCCTTTAGGTCAACTACACAAAACAAAGATGACGGACTCCAATGTAACAAAATAAAATTGATTTATTTACAACCTTATCTATTTACAATTTAACTCAAAATAACCGAATCACCAAATCTTCGTACACCGTTTACACATTTTACTAATCTTTTAGCCTTTTCTCCTCGATTCATATCAAACGACAATGTATTTAATTAAATCTACACCTTTTGGATTCAGGGAGCATATAATTATTAAGCTAACTCATAGCCAAGAACTCCTATTCATCAAAATTATCTTTACGAAAACACTGTTCCCGCACTAATCTTTCATTTAGCTCGGTGGGGTCTGAACAAAACAAAATTTGACTTTCACTCACTCAGTTTGACGATACAGCACTGGGACTCTGGCGTCGAAGCTCTGCTTAGGCATGGGGTATCGCTTCTTCCTTCTAGGTAGTGGGTGCGCTGCGTCTCTAGGCTGTCGTGGGTATTCTTCTACTCTTTTCAAAATGATGGGGCACTCATCAGGAAAATAATGACATCGACTTCTCTTTATCCAAAGTCACGCTCAATTCCGGGAAGACTCGACCAGATCTCCAACATTAAGGCGCATCCTCTCTATAACCCCGTTTCTATTCTCTTGCTCAAAATCACTCTCAGCTCCGGGAAGACTCGTCCGGATCTCCAATATTTAAAACTGCCAATCTTTTCATCACTTTCGATGCTAAGGCACTAGGAAAGATCAACCGGTTTCCGGAAAACGAAACCTCTTTCTCGTACTGTCGGACAACTCCCGGGAATGCTCAACCGGTCTCAGACGTTTTGAAATTCCAATCTCTTCATCCCTCTGCAATGCTAAAGCACCGGGAAAAGTCAACCGGGCCCGCACGCAGAAGAGAATCCTCGAAAAAAAAACTCTAAGTCTTCTATTTATTTGTTTTTTTATAACAATGTCCACGCCTTCTCGTGACTCCTAATCCATTCAGGAAAGCTTTCAAAAATCCACCACTTAGCCTCCATTTTCATTTCTCGGATTGGATAATCCTATAACCCATGCATGTCTTAATTACGTCATACAGAGACCACCCAAAGTCCAGTCCACGTGTTTTGCGGTCTACATGTCCAATAAATTCTTTACAATAGGGTATTTTACTTTAATGTCAAACCCTGGTGCCATCTCCTTATCTGCGTCTGGAATCACCTACCCCCTATCGCGCACCGCCGCTTTTAAATTGGCTAAGCGTACAGACTACTGTTCCGTCCTCTAATCAAAGGCGGCTTCCTAGCATTCTAACCGAAATGTGATGAAAACAGCCTTCGATCACTTTATCTCTCTAAAAATTTTAATTTTTCTTTCAAATCGAAAGCGCTTCATCACACCTATGATGTGGCATCTTGACGCTTTTAACCACTACGCCACCGGACGTCCCTGGGGGTCCTCGGTCAAAATTGTGGTAGTAATTAGCCAAGTCGGACTCCAACTCTGCTGGTGCTATTATAAAAAAAACACTACTCAGCCAGATGCCTATATGGACCTGGTCTGTAACTTCTGGTCAGACGGCATTAGGAACAACAACAACAACATGAAAGTTCAATATTCCCTTAAATTTGCTGTCTGGGTGTTGTGTAATGTCTCACCAATTTCTTTTTTCTACGGTGACATATTTTCCGTTAACCTTTTTGGAACGTTAGAAGAATATCTCAAAGATATATAGAATAAGGAAATGTGATGTTGTCACGATGTGATAATGAATACTTAAGGGCATTTTTCACAGTTAGAAGGTTTCGTCGTCGGACAGACAGTCGTTTCAGACAAACCGTTGCTTTCGCTTCCATTTCAGACGCTGAGGGAACACGTAGTTTTAACGTCACTGTTATCAGAACGCGAAAGCTACGGACTGATTCTACAGCGCATGCGTTGTAAATATCAAACAACCTCGGCGGCATCTGATACCGGCACGTGTTCATGGCCTGAATCCATCGACATCCATCGTCAGATGAGATGATGAAATGATATCGAAACACTCCTGATTACTAACAGCAGAAACTGCCAAAAAAAAAAAAGATAATAACCTCTTTCCAGCTTACAAATGATTCCTCACAATCTCGAAACAGCGTTGCAACCACACAATGACTAAATGCATAAAGCCTGCCACGTGGGGTGTGCCTAAAGCATAAATATAGATCTCTAGCGTGCAGGATAGCCTTGGACCGATGTTTCGTCCTAATTATGGGCTTCTCGGCAAGGCATAGACGATATCTCTAGCGTCCTCATTGGTATTACCTAAGGCTCTCTGCAAGCTGGAGATGTATTTTTTTTCCTTCAGCACTTCCCGTGTGAGGGCTCTGTGCCTCTTGCTTGCGCATCTTCATGCTCTCTAAATTTTTTACTACTATACTCGATAGACTATAGCTCTTTCCGAAGAGCGCTCGATGACTGAACTTCGGCAGTTGTAAGTAAAAATTGGTAAGTAAAAATTGAAGGGAATTCCTCATTGATATTCTTTTCCCATCGGTTATGTCCTGCTGATTTGCACATAACGAGGGAGATATCTAGGTCCAAGTCTACCTGTTACGCTGGAGATGTATATTTTTGATCGCACAATGCTTAAAAGCGCATTTATTTTCTTTTATGTTATTTTCATATTTCTTGGATTCAGTGCCCACCATTTTGCCACTAAATTCAATTTTTGCAAGAACAAATGGGAGGTAGCCCGGTGGTAGAGCGTCGACTTTCGGTGCTGAGGGTACTCGGATCGAATCCCGACAAGCGCCATTAACCTTTCCCTTACGGAGTGGGATAGCATGTATCCCAATAATACGGGCCCATTAATTATATATATATATATATATATATATATATATATATATATATATATATATATATATATATATATATATGTGTGTGTGTGTGTGTGTGTGTGTGTGTGTGTGTATATATATATATACATACATACATACATATATATAACCCCTTAATGGCCGTTCTTACAAAAGGGGTATGAAATATCGAGTTCTAAAGAGGGAATCGGAGAAATGGGCTCCGTAAGATAAAGGTTAAATACCTCCGTGCTTAAGCCGGATAGCGACAAGTTAAATCCGTAGGCCGGAAAGACTCTCTATAAGGTCAGAGAGGATGGGAGATCGTACGATCTCCCACATGTCGCTCTTGGGGGCGCTCGGTCAAAATTGAGGTGGCACCTGACTAAATCAGATTCCGACCCTTGTGGTGCCATTATAAACCGCAGCCACACCCCTCATCCCGCAATTCGATATGGACCTGGTCTGAAATAAATTCCGACCAGGGGGCGTTGGAAACGACAACAAAGACAACCCAAGAATAAATGCATTCGTATATTTTCATAAAAGCCATCTAAAATACTATGATAAAAAATTTTTAAACTTGACGCACCAACATGCTATGTAACGTCTTAAATATTTTATTTTACTAAATTTTCCTAATTTATTAATTTTATTACTTTCCTGAATTTTCCTAACTTTCCCGTTTCACTAAATGCCCTAACTTTCTCCTTTCCCTCAACAAATCAACCGCGCGAAAACAAAATAATATACACTGGAAAATGACAACAGATTTTCACATTTATATTCTAACCTCAAGCATACAAAAGTGCAATTCCATTACTGTTTTCGATAAAACATTTGCCATTATAAGAAGAAAAAAAGAACTCAAGCAAAATATGTTTCCTCTTAGCTCATTATTCTTAAAAACACAATTCTGTAGCCCATTCTAATTTATAATTTATAAATAACTTCATTCGAATTCGTGGAACTGATTTATTCTGTCATAGTGCCAACCTACTCCACATTTCAAGGGCGTCATTTTTTGAATTTTAAAAGCAAATCACGAAAAGCTGTGCCGGAATGACGCTCTTACACGCAATGAATACTAAGGGAAACAGAAATTTTTATGTCCCATTCTTTTACAACGAGGTAAAATTCCATTATGCCGGGACATGATCGTGGAGGTTTACATTAACCAGGCTGCCACCCTCTGATTAATTAGTGAAACTAAAAATTTGCATTCCCCATAAACAAACCTTATAACTAATTAACCCAGTAGACTTGAACATGATATGTGATACGAGAGACAACATGCCAGTTTAACGATCATACTTTATGTTTAGTTATTGTACGGTGTTGGATAAAATCTATGCCATAATTTTATTCAGAAAAAAAATGAGGCGGTTCAGAACTTCAAACTGGTTAAGTGCAAACCTTTTCAGCTTGTAAAATATAATACATATGTATACTAAACTTAATTATTCATTGATAAACATTATTGCCATAACCACCAGCAGCTAAGCTTTGAAGGCGTATTTATGAAATTAAGCTAGTTGCCAACAGAGTCAACATGAATAAAAAGGATAATCGCGAAAGCCGAGCCAAAAAGACCTTTAGCAATACTTTCAGCTTTCCGAAATTGAGAACACAAAATATAGCATAAGCGAGGAAAT
>OU015490.1:161432921-161485421 GCA_907164885.2 Dolomedes plantarius | reverse complement strand
TACGAAACTTGAACGGAAGGAGAAATGATTATCTCTCTGCCAAAACACGACACCGCAATGACGGTGAGAAGTTTGAACACCTCAAATAAAGGTATATTGTTATAACTAGTTGTTTTTTTCTTTCTCAGATCGTTTTGTCACGTCACAATGTAGGAAATCACGAAAAAAGAAATGCGCATTTTAACCGTTCTATTCTTTGCATTAATGTCCTCAAGGTATCTTTTCGTATTAAATCGATGATTTTCTACAACTTTGTAAATCACTTTTTTTCCCTATCTCGTTCCGTTTTCGAGATAGGAATGCTAACTCCGCAGTCTTTCACCAGGTGGCGCGGTAGGTGGTTTCATTCAGTAGCGCCTGGATACTTTACTATACCTAGACACCACTTTTATGAATATAGCAGCAGCCGTTCCGAAGTTAAGAGGGTGGGAAGGGAGATTAGTGGGCATACTGTATATATATATATATATATATATATATATATATATATATATATATATACACATACATATATATATATATATATATATATATATATATATATATATATACTAATATATAATATATATATATAATTTTGTAACTGTTGTGTGCCAAAAAAGTATAATCAAACACTGAAATTTTATTTACGGGCTTTTATTTATCGGTTGCCACTCTTTTATGAAACTTGTTTTGGTTGCATCACTTGCAGTGAGGAATTTTTATTCAGAGTCAATATAACCAGGAAAATTAGAAGTATTTATATATATATATATATATATATATATATATATATATATATATATATATATATATAACCCATTAATGGCCGTTCTTACAAACTGGGTATAGAATTTCCCTTTCTAATGAGGGAATTGAATCAATAGACCAAGAAAGCTAAAAGTTAACGTTCCCCTACCCGGCCTAGACACAAAGGTATTTATCTGCGCATGTCGGGATACAATCCGATCACCGGAATCCCTCAGCACCGGACAGCACCGGACACAATCCCTCAGCACCGGAAGCCGACGCGCTACCACAAGGCTACCTCAAGCCCTTCACATACATTGTATTTCTACCTAACCGGCTGGCATTTTAAAGTGACATCCCTTTACGTTTGAATTAGCCTTTTTAACAGATTTCATCTCGTCGGACACGCAATCATCCCATCCGTCACGAATGACGCGCCTGAAAACAGACGCCCCTTTTTCAATGCAAATGCTCTGGCATGCGCGTCGATCCGACTTGTGAGTGGAATAAACTGCGGGAACGTAACACGGTTTCACAAAGGAAACGTGGACAAATAAATGCGGGCGAGAAGGTAATCGTATTCAGAAATTGGCAGTCGTTCAGTTGGCAAAAGCGCCCGGTTCGTGTTTTCCTTTTCGGCGGGCTGTTGACTTGCGGCCAAAGTGCGCCAAATCGTCAACGGTGGTTGCTCAACGGTGAGAGGTAAACGCAGAGAAATAACTCCGGGGAATTTAGGGGGGCAATTGAATATAACAGCGGAGAAATGTAAATAGCATTTTCCATACCATAACTTTGTGACTGTGGTGTGCCAAAAAAGTAGAAACAAACGCTGAAATTTTATTTAAGGGCTTTTATTTATCGATTGCCACTCTTTTATGAAACTTGTTTTGGTTGCATCACTTTCAGTGAGGAATTTTTATTTAGTATCAATATAACCAGGGAAATTAGAAGCGTTCATTCCAAAATTCTGTAAGTGAATATTTCGTATAAGGAAAAGACAATAACTGAATAAAATAAGTGAAACTGCATTTAAAATGTTACTTACACACACACACACACACACACACACACATAAATATATATATATATATATATATATATATATATATATTTATATATATATATATATATATATATATATATATATATATATATATATGTATATATATGTATGTATATATATGTATATATATATGTATGTATATATATGTATATGTATATGTATATATATATATATATATATATATATATATATACATATATATATATATGTATATATATATATATATATATATATATATTGTCAGACTCTCGTCTCCCATCCCTAAGTGGAATTGATGGACGTCAGTAATAGCGTCTTCAATGTGCCCAAATGAAACATAAACAGGTGTCGAACTATATACACCTTTGGGGAAGTGCGGCAATAGTTGAAAAGGACGAACTCATTTAGAATGATTAAGGAAACACAGCGGCGCACGTCACCTAAGGTAGGAACGGTGGACAATGAAACCGACAATAGGTGGTCTGCGTATGGTGGATAAAAAAGGCCGATTGTCGTTCGAGAAGGGGGAAGAGGAGGCATAAAAGAGAGACGCGAGTAAGGAGAAGAAGAATAGATTCGGACTGTTGAAGGGTCAACACGCTTACGGGAGACGGGGAGCTCGAGGGACTTTGAAAGAATGAGCCCAGCTCTCACGAGTATTTTTAACGTTCGTCGGAACGAAACTTTGTAAATAACGTATTTAACCAAGATTTTAATATGTGAATAAACCTCATGAAATAAGAGTTGACTCTACAATTATAATTCCTTCTACATAATAATGATTTGTCGGATCACGACTATAAAGGTTAACATTGGCGTAGTCGAATTAAAGAACGTGGGAGGACCCCAGCGATACGGAAGGTATCAGATGATCTAGAGTACGAGAGTGGTGATAGATCTTCAAGGAGACGCAGTTTCAAGAGAAGTTGTATTCCGTACGAGTCTACTGGGCACGACTTCAGCGACAGATATTTACTCGGCAACTGGTCAAGAAACAGGAGAAATTCATGGTCGGAGTAAAGTGTGCATCAACGACGTGGTTATATACTGAACTCTCTTGAACTGTGATCAAAGTGCGGCAACGGAGAAAGATTAGAGTGACAGTTTTTCATCGAGGTGAAAAAGGGGTAAGTGATTCTATCTTTTCTCCCTGTGTATGAGATAGCGGTAGTAATTAGTTGAAGGAATCTAATTATTTTTGATAAATTTTGAAGTGTTGATTCATGTGTATAATGATGGAAGTAATTTGTTGAGTTATTGAATTTTGGTAAATGGAATAATAATTTAAAAGTGAAAAAGTGTTGTTTTGTATAACGGGAAATGTGTACAAGTGTTCGTACTAGTTATTAGTGGAAGTGATTTATAATTGTAGTAGTTAAATGCTCTTAGAATTATCATAATTGTGGAAGTAAATAGTTCAAGATAAGTATAGTTGGTTAAATTTTGTTATAGTTGTAAAAGTGAATTGGTACTTGTTTGCTGCATTTGTGATTAAGTGGTATAAGCTAAAAATGGCATTCATAGGGAAGGGGCGGAAAGCCGATTTAATTTTGTTAGCTACAGAGTTAACAGGGATTTGTCCGTCTTCGGAGAACAGGACATATTCTGATCTTAAGGAAATGATATTAGGAAGTGAGAAATATGAGGAAGAGTCCTCTAAGGAACGGTTATTTGCCATAATTAATGAGAGAATAGAACGAGAGCAAAGAGAAATAGCAAAACAGGAGATGATGTTAAAATTGAAAGAATCGGAAGTTGAAGAATTGAGGATGAGGGCAGCTAAAAGACTTTCAAGTTTAAGGGTCAGAGAAAGTATTGGAATGGTTAATAATAATTTCGAAGGAGTTTTGAAAGAGGAAAAAAGGGTTATTCTTGAACCACTAGTTAACACAGATAAGGTATGTGCCAAAATTGATCGGAAAAGGGAGGATAAAAAATGTTTTGTCTGTAATAGTAAAGACCATTTGAAATATCAGTGCCCCAAAAGAGTTCAAAATCTCAGAAATAGAGGGGATCAGAGGGGAAATACATTTCAGATAGAATTTAACAGAGGCGAAATTATTCAACCTGAGAATAAAATTGAAACCCAACAGGAAAGGGAAGTGAGGGATGTAATTACTCAAGGAAAGGAGGTCCTGGAAGGGGTAGCATGTTATCAAAGACATTTGAGTAACAGTATAGATCAGATATTAGATGAGGAGTTGATTATTCCTCCTAATATGTTCGAAATTGTAAGGGATACAGAGGAGGAGATGGCTATTCCCCCAAATAGATTTGAAAGCGCAAGAGACACAGGTGAGGAGATGTACTATAAGGGAGGAGGTAGTGAATTATGTCCTAATGAGAATTTAGATGAGACAGAGGAGGAGATGATTATTCCCCTTAATATGTTTGAGATGGGAAGTCAGACGAAAGGTGAGGAGATGTACTATGAGGGAGGAGGTAATGAATTAAGTCTCAGTGAGAATTTAGATGAGGTGCTAGAAATTGATAAAATTTTGGATGGGGAATTAAGTCTCAATGAGAATTTAGATGAGGTGCGAGAAATTGATAAAATTTTGGATGGGGAATTAAGTCTCAATGAGAATTTGGATGAGGTACGAGAAATTGGAGTTTCAACGGAAAAAGAGAGGAAAGATCAAATTGGTATGTTAAGGAATAAAGGGTTAGAGGAAACTAATAATGAGAATGGAAATAATCAAAGGGAAACACGAAACGAAGAAGTAAATGCCCAGGGAAGCCCTAACGATACGGGTAGGAAACAAACGCAAACTATGGGAGAAAAGGGTGATTTTGTACCGACACTAGATCACAAATTCACAAAATCAAAATTGAACAACAATCATTCAATTCAGTCAATGAGAGATAGTGAAATAATAAAGCCAAAAACCCATTCGTATTTATTTAGGGTCCCATAAAATCGCAGAGAGAATCACAAATTTAAGTAATTCCCAAAGAATTCCGGGAAACTCATGTAATTGTGTATTTTATAAATGTTCTAAAATTGATTTAAGTAGCTCTCGAAGAATTCATTGAAAATTGAATTAAATGTGTATTTTGGTAATTGCATTGACAACTAATGTTGAATCCTAAGAAAAACGGATTAAATTTGTAAATATAATGGTATTATGAATTTAAGTGTATAAGTTATGTGATAGTTATTTTTTTTTATTGTTTTGTTGTATGAACACTTGGTTTATATTTTTTTTAAGTGAAGAACTAAGTTAATGTTAAGTATTCCCTAGAGATTTGGGGAAGTTTCATTAAAATATGTAAGTTTAACTGGGTAAGATTAAGCCAAGAAATTCCTAAAGAGTTTGAAAAAAAAAAGGGAATCAAAAGTGTAATTAACTTAGAAATTCTTGCTTTAAAGATAAGTGATTGGTAGGCAAATAATTTGTTAGTGTTTAGGTTAAAGTAAAGAAATGAGCAAGAATTATAATATTAATTTTGTGTCAAGGCTAAGTGTGAAAAGTAATTTTTGTTACCTGTAAATGTTGTGGCTATCTCATATGCAGATGAAAACATGGAGTCAATTACTTGTAAAAATGTGTATTGTTGTGGCTACAAAGCGTCCCCGTCACAAGTTAAAAAGCGCAGTTATTACCCCATGTGTGCGCCTCGTTATCCTCTAATCAACAGGGACTGTTGTTCCAACGTGAAAACGTCTCAAAGGACTTTTTTCACTTCTAAAGGAAGGGGCGTATGTCAGACTCTCGTCTCCCATCCCTAAGTGGAATTGATGGACGTCAGTAATAGCGTCTTCAATGTGCCCAAATGAAACATAAACAGGTGTCGAACTATATACACCTTTGGGGAAGTGCGGCAATAGTTGAAAAGGACGAACTCATTTAGAATGATTAAGGAAACACAGCGGCGCACGTCACCTAAGGTAGGAACGGTGGACAATGAAACCGACAATAGGTGGTCTGCGTATGGTGGATAAAAAAGGCCGATTGTCGTTCGAGAAGGGGGAAGAGGAGGCATAAAAGAGAGACGCGAGTAAGGAGAAGAAGAATAGATTCGGACTGTTGAAGGGTCAACACGCTTACGGGAGACGGGGAGCTCGAGGGACTTTGAAAGAATGAGCCCAGCTCTCACGAGTATTTTTAACGTTCGTCGGAACGAAACTTTGTAAATAACGTATTTAACCAAGATTTTAATATGTGAATAAACCTCATGAAATAAGAGTTGACTCTACAATTATAATTCCTTCTACATAATAATGATTTGTCGGATCACGACTATAAAGGTTAACATATATATATATATATATATATATATATACATATATATATATATGTATATATATATATATATATATATATATATGTATATATATGTATATGTATATATATATATATATATATATATGTATGTATATATATATATATATATATATATATACATATATATATATATATATATATATATATATATATATATATATATATACACATATATACACTGAAGTGCCACTGAATTAGGGATAGCAAAGCCTATGCAGATTGTGTAGCGCTGCGCATCATGTATGCGCAAGTGAGGGCGCTGTGGTAACTGCATATATAGCGCGTACCGTGGTTGTTCTGAATTAGTTGTTGGAATTGCTCAGTATGGGTAAACTGCCTGATTTAGACGCCTTCGATCGCGGACAAATCGTAGGCGCGCGACGCATGGGCCATTCAATTTCCGAAATCGGCAGACAGCTAGGATTTTCAAGGTCGACAGTATCAAGAGTATACCAAGATAGAAGAGTATACATGGATGGTGGAAAAAAAAAACTAGCGATCGGCCAAACTGCAAAGGACAATTAGCCTTGACAGTGTGTGGTGAGAGACGGCTCAGGCGTATTGTACGTAGTCAGCGAAGCCAAACATTAGCTCCAATTTCCACCCAGTTTAATGACGGTGCCAGTCGTACAGTCAGTAAACGGACTGTGCAACGCTCACTTCACCGTATGGGTTTCGGGAGCCGTCGACCTACGAGAGTACCATTGCTCTATACTCGCCATCAGGCTGCACGTCTTGCCTGGGCAAGAGAGCACAGAGACTGGAGTGTAGAGGACTGGAAACGAGTAGCATGGAGTGATGAGTCTCGATTCCGACTACTTAACGCCAACGGGAGGCTGAAAATATGGCGTCGGCTCATGAAGCCATGGATCCTGCATGCCTGGCTGGAACTGTACAAGGTCATGGTGGCTCAATCATGGTCTGGGGTGTTTTTTCGTGGCACAGTTTGGGATCTTTGGTGCGTGTACCAACCTCCCTCAATGCAATTCGGTACGTAGAGTTGCTGGGTGATCATCTCCATCCGTTTATGCTGTTCTGTTATCCGCACGGTAATTGAGTTTTCCAGCAAGACAACTGTACCTCTCACAAGTCCTGGTTGGCTACTGACTGGTTGGATGAGCATTCCTCTGACTTCTCTGTCATGAATTGGTCACCTAGAAGCCCAGACTTAAATCCTATTGAGCATCTTTGGGATGTTTTGGAACAAGGCGTGAAAGGCCATCACATAGCACCAAAGAACCTTACTGAATTATGGACAGCTTTAGCCAATATTTGGCAAGCCATTCCCGTGGAACGTTTCCAGAAACTTGTTGAATCTATGCCTCGTCGTGTGGCAGCCGTTATCAAGGCCAGAGGGGGCCCAACTCGTTACTAGGTAGGTATCCCTAATTCAGTGGCACTTCAGAGTATATATATATATATATATATATATATATATATATATATATATATATATATATATATATATATACACACACACATATATATATATATATATATATATATATATAGTTAGTTAGTGAAACTTTTCTAGTCAGCCACCACTCTAAACGGCTGTATTTTCGATTTAACACTCCATAGAGCCAATGTTGTGAAAGTAACCTCTTTTCAACGACCACCATTGAAAACGGCCAGTTTATCAGAATCATGACTGGTCGCTATAGAGAAGTTTCATTGAGTGTGTATATACGATATACGAGTATATATATATATATATATATATATATATATATATATAAGGTGTTCTAAAATTCGACCAACAATTTCAGAGGGGTGATAGTAGGCATCAAGTCGGGCAATAATCACATAGGAATGTATTATTGCCGGACACAAACCTGACGCTGGAGGGCTTGTACGGATAAATTACCATATTATATGCAAAAGAAATGCACAATGGGGCATTTTTATTTAGGCCAATTATTGATATAGTTATTAATTCATAATTCATAAATTATTAATATTTCATCATTAAATTTAATCACTTTTACATATCTATAATACTAATCACATATTCAAAAATCAAGCAAATCCATTCAAAACCAAAAAAGTGAGGTTTGCAAGTCCTCTTAATATAACAAAAGTTAAAATTAAAATAAAGTTAAAAAAATAAATTGGGCACTAGCGTAACATCAACCTTTTATGATTTTCCTTACCTAAAATATTAATTGGACAAATACAACTTCCTATTCTACAACTGATCTATAAATTAACTGCTCTATAAATATAATTATACAACTGCTCTTAAAATTGATTAAAAGAAACAATTTTAAGAGCAGTTGCAAAATATTTCCATGTATTAAAATAAAAAAATTTAAAACACCACAGTATCGTAACAATTTATTATCCAGCTTTCCATTTGGGTTTCCTCGGAACAAACAAAGAGTAACACGATTTTTGCGTTAAAAAAATATTAAGATAAAAATCAACAGTTACAGTGACCTAAATCTGCAGACATTCTATTATATTAGCATCAAAGTCTTTCTTTTTACTGGATGCTCTCACAAACATTGTGAGAGAACAAAAGTGTTCCCACGACAGGGGTGTTTGAAGATGCTCACTTAATGCACGGCTATCTCGTAAAGAATTACACGTCGACCAACCACGCCCTCTGCTGCCGCAAGTAATGCCACAACACAAACTTTCCCACCCAATCACGTTTCTAATATTCATGATTGGATGTGCCGGGGCCACAAAACAACACTAATCAACGAAATGTAGGCCTCGTAATGATTACCTTAAAGGCGCTTCATTTGCATTATATGTCTCCCGATTTTGCTAATCAGCGCTCAAATGACTCGATAAACGTTGTGAGCTGCATCAGTTGAGCTCTGAGAGTGGGAATTTATACTTTTTTTTTGGTTTGATAGGTTAATTTCGGAGATAATATTACATACAACTGTTAGAAAATTTAACACTTCTCAGGGAAAAAACGGGAAAAAAGTGTAGATAGTCTGGAATGATCTTCTTCCTTCTTAAAAGGAGGAAATTTTGTAAATTTATTCAAACGACTCAATCAATGCAATGGACTTCTTCAAGCTGAAAGTTAAAAACAGAAATTTTAACTTTCTTGCATATAGAAAAGCTGATTTGAATGAAAGTATTTCTTTCATCTCGTGCAAAATTCAGACTGTCGCAAATGGAAAATTTCAGATACAAAAGAAAAATATTTAAAGGGTCTATAAGGAATTCCTTCCTGTTTGAAATGATGAATTCTAATAAAACCACTCATGTAGTATAAAAACTATGGTTTTTCATACACAAGTACTATTAAAATTTATTTTCTAATCTGACCTCAAATTATTCAACAAACGCAGTGAGCTTCACCAGTTTGATATTTAAAACGTAAATTGTAATTATCGCTCAGATGACTCAATAAACTTAATAAGCTTCATCAAGTCGAAAGTTAAAAACAGAAATTTTCACTTTCTTGCTTCGAGAAAAGCCGATTTGAATGAAATCATTTCTTCCATTTACAGCAAAATTCAGCATAACGCAACTGGAAAATTTCAGATACAAAAGAAAAATAATTAAAGGGTCTATAATTAATTCCTTCCTCTATGAAATGGTGAATTCTGATAAATCCACACCTCTGTAGTTTTAAAACTATCGGTTTTTATACATCAGGACTACTAAAATTCATTTGCTAATCAGTGCTCAAATCATTCAACAAACGCAGTGAGCTTCATCAATTTGAAATTTAAAATGGAAATTGTATTTATTACACTCAGATGACTCAATAAACTCAATAAGCTTCATCAAGTTGAAAGTTAAAAACAGAAATTTTCACTTTCTTGCTTCGAGAAAAGCTGATTTAATGAAAGTATTTCTTCCATCTGGTGCAAAATTCAACATATCGCAATTGGAAAAATTTCAGATACAAAAGAAAAATATTTAAAGGGTCTATAAGGAATTCCTTCCTGTTTGAAATGATGAATTCTAATAAAACCACTCCTCTGTAGTTTAAAAACTATCGGTTTTTATACATCAGGACTACTAAAATTTATTTGCTAATCTGAGCTCAAATCATTCAACAAACGCAGTGAGCTTCATTTAGTTTGAAATTTAATACGGAAATTGTACTTATAGCTCAGATGACTCAATATAACTCAATAAGCTTCATCAAGTTGAAAGTTAAAAACAGAAATTTTCACTTTCTTGCTTCGAGAAAAGCTGATTTAATGAAAGTATTTCTTCCATCTGGTGCAAAATTCAACATATCGCAATTGGAAAAATTTCAGATACAAAAGAAAAATATTTAAAGGGTCTATAAGGAATTCCTTCCTGTTTGAAATGATGAATTCTAATAAAACCACTCCTCTGTAGTTTAAAAACTATCGGTTTTTATACATCAGGACTACTAAAATTTATTTGCTAATCTGAGCTCAAATCATTCAACAAACGCAGTGAGCTTCATTTAGTTTGAAATTTAATACGGAAATTGTACTTATAGCTCAGATGACTCAATATAACTCAATAAGCTTCATCAAGTTGAAAGTTAAAAACAGAAATTTTCACTCTCTTGCTTCGAGAAAAGCTGATTTGAATGAAAGTATTTCTGTCATCTGATGCAAAATTCAGCATATCGCAATTGGAAAATTTCAGATACAAAAGAAAAATATTTAAATGGTCTATAATGAATTCCTTCCTGTCTTTAGAAAATTAATTGCTGCACTTTAAAAAACATAAAGTGCTGTGCGCATCATAAAATTGAGATATATGATTACAGAAAAGAATTAATGGTCAGAATACACTTTTAATATTTTTATCTGTAATGTAAAACCAAAAAAAATGTAATAAATATTATTTAAAATAAAATCGAGCATAAAATTTGAAAACTTCAAAAATTATCACAATTATATGAATAATTTTCTGACATAGAAAGGGGTATTCCATAATTGCACATTTTCCTGGTATTAAAATGTAGAGTACCATGAAATATACATATGAGTGTAGTTTTATCGGTTTCCTATTCATAGTTTAAAAGAAATGCTGCACACAAACTCAAATTAGTAGTTAATCATATAAAATTCGAAACTGCTAATTTGAAAATTATTTATAGATTTATAATTTCCATTTTTATATATGACATATTTAAAGATATGTACTTTATATGTATAAAGAAGTAAAATTTCTTTTTCAAATAGTATATGAGTTTTTGTGGTTAGAATTGGACCATATTTATAGTCATTTCGTCGAGTTTTAAGGTCCTGTGCCCCCTTAACTTTACGCTGTATTTTGAAAAGATTGGTTTTTCGACAAGAATTTTATTAAATTTATATTGCTAATCAGCGCTCGAATTACTTCATAAAAGCATTTAACATGAAATTTATAAAAGGAAAGTTCAAATTTCACGCATTGAGTAAAGTTGATTTGAATGAAAATATTATTTCCTTCTAATGCAAAATTTAGAACTTCGTAACTGGAAAATTATAGATACAAAAGAAATATATTTAAAGAGTCTTGAAGGTGAACGAAATGGGGAACTCTACAGAAACTGCTCTGTAGTTTAAAAACTATGGTTTTAATAGACTAGTATCATTAAAATTCTACTCAGTTCTCAAATGTTTCTAGTCACGAAATGAGTTTAAACTATGTTTTTTCATACAACAATACTAATTAAAATTTATTTGCTAATCAGTGCTCAAATGAAACTCAATAAACAAAGGGTGCTTCATCAAATTGAAATTTAAAAAATGAAAATTTCAGCTTTCTAGCTTTGAGAAAAGTTGATTTGTATAAAAGTTTTTCTTCCATCTACTTCAAAACTTAGCTCATACTAACTTAAAATATTTAGATATAACAGAATTTTTTTTTTAAAGAGTCTTGAAAGAATTTCTTCTGTCTCAAAATGATGAATTATTCTAAATTTAATATGCAGTCTGAAAACTGCAGTTTTTATTATGCATTGTACTGGTATAATTTAAAAAATATTGTTAAAATTTATGTGAAAAAGTACTGATTAATACTTCTTTTTTAATCTGCAGGCAAAATTTTAAATATTCACTAGACTTTTAAGAATTTTACATTTAAACTTGTACTTCGCAAGAAATTTATGCAAACAAACACACACACACACACACACACACACACACACACACACACATATATATATATATATATATATATATATATATATATATATATATATTTATATATATATTTATATATACTGTGCCGTAACTAGACTTGTGTAACAGGGGCACCCGCCAAGGGTCCACTTGGAAAGGGGGCCCAAAATGCTGTATTTTTTTATTATTTTCCCAAACCTAATTAATTTAGGGGCCCAAATGTAAATCCTTGCCCAGGGCACAGGAATGGCTAATTATGGCACTTTATATATATATATATATATATATATATATATATATATATATATATATATATGCACACACCTCTACAGAATATATATCTATGTATCTATGATGCGAATCACACTTTGTATGTCTCGTTTCAAAATGCCTAATATGCATAAAAGCTTTTCACTAGAAATTTCCGTTTAAAACTTAATTGTTCGCTTCAGGTTTCCATTTTAGAACCACTAATCGCTGCTATTATTCACCACAGTAAACAGCTACAATGAAAAAAAAATAGCAATTTAACGAACTCATTAAAGATGGAGTTGAATTGCTTCGTCGAATGGAATAAGGAGAGAATGATCTCTCGTTCTTTGTTTCCTTCGCTCGTTTCAAATCACGTAAACTAATAAAGGATAAAGTAATCGCCTAGAGACCACAGCTTAATTTTTCATGTCAGGGAATTCATAAATGCAAGGGTAATTTTTTTTTCATTTTTTGTGATTCGCGAACGATGCTTTTCAAAGTGAATGTGCATTTAACAGGCAATTTTTTTTTCACTTCATGAGTTAATAAAAATAAGAGCTGTAATTTTTTGGATAGTCTATAATACTAGACACCCGTTTCTCATTTTACACGGGGGATATGTTCTAGGGACTTGCGTGAAAAAAAAAACCGTGTAAAAAAGATAGTGATCATATAAATATTGGAGATAGATTCCACCCAAATGTACTTAATAAAAAAAATGGTTATATAAAATTTTAAAATGAAATTTCGATTCAATTGACTGAACTTTAGAGCAAACCCACAAATCTTATTTTAATTATGTTTATACGGGATATTTTAAACTAAAACAGTGCGGCAGTCAGAAGTGGTTTAAAAGAAATGTAATTTATTTTTAACGTAAGATTACGTTCCTCCATAACGGTCCTCCGGAAAGCAAAATTTCCGACCCTAAAACCGTCCGTCGTCGCGAGTTATAATTTTGGCAGCCCGCCAAACCCAGTCGATATCGCTTGGGCAAGCAGTAAACAGTCAAACAGAAAAGTACCAAAATCATTCAGAATTTTGACACATATATATATATATATATATATATATTTATGTACACTGGTGTTCAAAAGTTAAGCGTAATTCGTAAAATATGGAAGAACGTGAGTAAATATTGGTCAAATCGTTCAAAATCACTTGTGGAGAATCACTGTTTGAAGGTGAAACAGTGAGCATATTCAAAACATTTCAGTCCACGTCGGCATGCACAAAACATGTGCGCACGTCTGAACGAGTATAAAACCGGTTCACGTGCCATACGGAGATCAGGCAGGTTATGTGCATTTGCTGTCCTGAGGAGCGAGTTAAACGATCAAAAATGCTGAAGGATGGCACAAAGCTGTCAAATGGACATGCTTTTGAAAGGAAGGATTATTGGAATGCTGTAATGTGGAAGATCTCAAACCGAAGTGTCTCAAATGCTGAATGTGCCTCCGTGTGTGATCTCAAGACTGTGGCAAAGGTTTCAAAGTACGGGAGATGCTACCCGACGACCAGTACAAGGTCGACCAAGAGTAACAACCGTTCGGTAAGACTGATATTTGGCAATAACTGCGCGACGTTAGAGGTACAGTTGTGCCAGAGAACTTGGTTCAGAGCTCACAGCCGCCACAGGACTGTGAGTTTCGAGGCAGACTGCTTACAGGAGACTCAATCATGCTGATCTCTTTTCAGACGACCAGCCGTTTGCATTTTTCTTAGGTCTACACATAAACACTCTCGTCTAAATTGGAGTTTGAAACACCAGCACTGGAGTTTGCAACAGTGGTCCAATGTGATGTTCAGTGACGAGTCCCGGTTTTCTCTGAAAACTGATTCTCGTCGGATAACGATATGGAGAGAACTTGGAACTCGTTTTCAACCAAGAAACATCACGGAAAGACATCATATTCCTTCAAAGGGAGTCATGGTGTGGACAGGCATAATGCTGGATGGCCACACATACCTCCACAACTTTGACACAAGGTCTGTTACTGGTGAAAGATACAGAGTCGAAGTCCTTGAGCCTTATGTTCGCCTGTTTAGGGGTGCTGTCGGTCATGGATTCATATTCATGGATGATAACGCCCATTGTCATCGAGCGATCCTGGTCGACGACGTCTTTAAAGGTAAAAATATCCAGTGCATGCAGTGGCCCGCTCACTCTACTGATCTTAATCCCATTGAGCATGTGTGGGATATGCTCGGGAGACAAATTACAGTCCTTCCGCTCCCACCAAACTTCATTCCAGAACTGGAAAGAGCTCTCGTCATTGCTTGGAACTCTTTGAGGTCACAATTCATCCACAATCTCATAGCACACATGGGCAATCGTCGTGCAGCATGCGTGGCTACCAGAGGCGACCACACACCTTATTAAACTGCCAAATAACATTTTTATTTTTATTTTTTTCACTAAAGTATAAACTATAAGTTTGCGCTGTTTTCTTTCAAACTGTTTCGTTGGATAATAAAAGTGATTAATATCCTTTTGGATTGTTTTCTTATGGTATAACCATGTTACACTCGCATACCACGTTTCCCGCCATTCTGACATAGATTTCCTTAAATATTCCCATAAACATCAATTATGCTTAACTTTTGTACACCAGTGTATATATATATATATATATATATATATATATATATATATATATATATATATATATATATACATACGTACATATATATAGATTCATATATACATAACACATGCATACATATATACATACAAAAGAGGTAAGCAACGATAAGTAAACCTACGTTAATAACCCTCGATAGTTTCGTTAGAAGATACTACCTAATTGTTTTTTAAAATTCAAAATCAGATTAGATATATTTTGAATATAATCATAAGATCATATCCAATGGCTGTATCAATAAATTTCTGCCATTCGTCATTTTTTTTTTACTTCTAAAAGAAATTTGTAAGGCTCCTTCTAAAAGTCTAATAAACATCGTAAAAACTTCAGAGGGCAGAAGAAAGTTCTACAACTGCTAGAAAAATGCAAAAGCATACCAAAGCATACTTCTACACTGATTTACTTTTATATTTCTGTTTCAAGTTGTTTTCACCTACCTTTAATTTCTTCGAAACAGCATTTTTATTCCCGAATAACAGCGTAAGGCGCTTACGGCTGCTTTATAAGGCTTCCTTCAGTGGCAGACCTTTTAGGCCTTGGTATTGTTTTATATTGCTTCATTAAATATAAATTCTTGTTTGAAACTCTTTTCATTATATATGCATACAAAACTCATTTTATGCTTAAAAATGTAACTGCTCTAGAAACTGCACTGTGCTGCATTGTTCTGTCGTACATGTTTAAAGATTCTAACAATGATGACTACTGTTGTTCTTATGCATTGTACCAACATAATTTCAGTAATAATTTTAATTTTTATATAAAAATGTACTGAATAATACTTCTTTTATTAGTTGCAGGCAAAAGTTTTTAAATTAATGAAACTTTTAAGACTTTTACAATTAAATTGATGTTTATTTTATACTTTGTAAAAATCTTATGAATATTGTTCCATTTTCCCGGGTTCGTTAGGATTGAATAAGAATCTCTTCAAAAAGTTCACACAAAATAAATTTATTATTTTGTCAATTCTTCGGGCGTATTCATAAATTGAAACATAAAATACGTACTAACTGTCTTCTATACAGCAGAAAATTCTAAAAACACAAGTAGGGATACCAGAAATTTCAATACAATTCACGCCAATTAACGCTGTTAGAAGACATTCAATTCTCACTAGGAAACTGAACTGAGTTCCAATGCCAATGTCAGGTATATTTATGGATTTCCAAAGCACCCTCTATAGGTCGGTCACAGTTAGATATTTCTAGAAGCTTCCAGAAAGGTTTAGTCGGCAAGTTGGCGAAATATCGCCAAATCTGGCGAACAAAATAAGTCACTAAATCCATTGCCAATTTGGCGATAACTCTCATATTTGGCTAGATTCCCATAGACTCCCATGTTTAATACATAGCTATAGGAACTCTTCCACAGAAGCTATTTTAACAACACAAAATGCAATATTTACAAAATTTGTAACAATATACGTACAGGAACGTCTTTACACAGATTACTATGCTTAATCAAACCGATGGATTCCACTCTCATTTGAAAAATCAAATGAGTCAATGGCATGGGAAGCATTAAAATGTGTACATTTACAAAAGTTTATTGTTTGCAAATTTTTACAGTAACTATGTACAGGAACTTCTTTACACAGAAAAATACTGCCCTTAATCAAACCGAAAGATCTCACTCTCAACCGGATTGCCTTCAACTATACCTCGGATAGCTTGATTTGTCCTAACCGGAGATGACCTCTGAAAAACCCGGACAGCGTGATATGTCCGCACAGGCTATTTTCCCCCAGAGCACTCTGAGGATCAGTTTGACCCCGCTCAATAACACGCTCAATCTCTCCATGGAGTCTAGGGATTGGAGCGCAGCTGTGCCAAAATGGGGATGCAAGCCACCCCCTTCTAAGAAACGGCTCAGAAGAGAGTTGGGAATCTGGTGATGTTACATTATGTAAAATCAGCGAAACATTGGGATTTCTTTACTCCCAATTACTGAACATCTAAACTACACCAATAACTGAATTAAAATTGCAACTTCTGAATTCCTCCACCTATCATCCGTCACCCTTCATCCTTCTCATCCTTCATCATCCTTCTTTAAGCAGAAAAGCAGAATTAATGAAAAAATAAAGCCTGATAACTTTTACTGACTCATTCATAAGTAAAAAACCTCTTAATTCACAACGACTAACATAAAACTGCAGCTTCTTCAGAAAGATCTATGATCCTTCTTTAAGCAGAGGAGCATTTAAAGTGACTAAATATATCTGATAAATTTCGTTAATTTATTCAAAAGGAGGGAACCTCTTAACTCACAACAACAGAGTTGAAACTGAAGCTTCTTCGAAAGAATGCATTGTCCTTCTTTACGCAGAGAAGTATTTAAAGTGAATAAATAATATCTCTAAAATTTAGTCAACGCATTCAAAAGTAAAATTCCTCTTAATTCACTACAACTAAGTTAAAACTGAAGCTTCTTCAGAAGGATCTATTGTCCTTCCTTAATCATAGAAGAATTTAAAGTGAATAGATAATTCATTAAAAAGTAAAATTCCTCTTAATTCACAACTGAGTTGACACTGAAGTTTCTTAGGAAGAATCTATCGTCCTTTCTTACGCAGAGAGGCATTTAAAGTAAATAAATGTTTCATAAATTTCGTCAACCCATTCAAAAGTAAAAATCCTCTTAATTCACAACAACTAAGTTAAAACTGAAGCTTCTTCAGAAGAATCTATCGTCCTTCCTTAAGCAGAGAAGTATTTAAAGTAAATAAATAATATCTGATAACTTTCGTTAATTCATTTAAAAGTAAAAATCATCTTAATTCACAACAACTAAGTTAAAACTAAAACTTCTTCAGTAGGGTCTATCGTCCTTCCTTAAGCAGAGAAGTATTTAAAGTGAATAAATAATGTCTCATAAATTTTGTCAACTTTTTCAAAAGTAAAAATCCTCTTAATTCACAACAACTGAGTTGAAACTGAAGCTTCATAGGAAAGATCTATCGTCCTTCCTTATGCAGAGAAGCCTTTAAAGTGAATAAATGTTTCATAAATTTCGTCAACCCATTCAAAAGTTAAATTCCTCTTAATTCACAACAACTGAGTTGAAACTGAAGCTTCTCAGGGAGGATCTATCGTCCTTCCTTATGCAGAGAAGCCTTTAAAGTGAATAAATGTTTCATAAATTTCGTTAACCCATTCAAAAGTAAAAGTCCTCTTAATTACCTACAACTGAGTTGAAGCTGAAGCTTCTTACGAAGGATCTATCGTCCTTCCTTATGCAGAGAAGCATTTTCAGTGAATAAATGTTTCATAAATTTCGTTAACTCATTCAAAAGTAAATTTCCTCTTAATTCACAACAATTAAGTTAAAACTGAAGCTTCTTTGGAAATATCTATCGTCATTCCTTTTGCAGAGAAGCATTTAAAGGGAATAAATGTTTCAAAAATTTTGTTAACCCAATCGGAAGTAAAAATGCTCTTATTCACAACAATTGAGTTAAAACTGGAGCTTCTTCAGTAGGATTTATCACCCTTCCTTAAGCAGAGAATTATTTAAAGTGAATAATCTCTCATAAATTTCGTCAACTCATTCAAAAGTAAAATTCCTCTTAATTTACAATAACTGACTTCAAACTGAAGCTTCTTAGGAAGGATCTATCGTGCTTCCTTATGCAGAGAAGCATTTAAAGTGAATAGATGTTTAATAAATTTCACTAACCCATTCAGAAATAAAAATCCTCTTAATTCATAACAACTGAGTAAAAACTGAAGCTTCTTCAGTAGGATTTATCATCCTTCTTACCGTATAGGGGAAAATATAATATCTCATATCTTTCGTTAACTAATTCAAAAGGAAAGATCCTCTTAATTCACCACAACCGAGTTAATATTGCGACGTCTTCGCAAGAATCTATCATCCTTCCCTTGGCAGAAAAGAATTTAAAGGGAATAATTAATATCTCACAATTTTCATTAACTCATAGTAATCAGACATTATTAACTGCTAACTATACTATCAGTAAGTAATATCAATTAAAGTAATGGACAACCTCCTTTGTAATGCCATATCTCTAATGATCTAGGATATATATTATATTCCAGATAAGGTTTCACCCATTTACACTTCTTCTACTATACCCGCAACTATTTTGCTAGTTCAAACGTCTCTTAGGCATTTAAATATCAAAAACAAGATTAAATTAACCAGACCAAAACTGAAGAAATGACGTTAAGTGCTAATTTCCATAATTACTTTAAAAAACAAAAAAAGCAGCCAGGAATGAAAAAGACTAGCTTCTTTGCTTATATATAATCCGCGAGACTATTGATCCGTCCAGCTTTCTTCCAGACGTTGCAACCACCTCGTGCATGACACACAGTTAACAGAATTGCGGGTAGTTGTAGCTAAAATGTAGACGCTAAAAGTGTGTTTTTAATCTATAAAAGTGCACCTCGTCTGGAAGGGAAAAAAGGCAACGTCGATTTTCTAGGGGGCTGGCATCTTGAGGCATCCGTCATGCGATGGTTCACGTGGCACAGAGGTATCGAGCAAGACCAGAACACGCGAGACCCAATATGAAAATTTAAAGAATTAGTGTATGTCTTTTCATGCTTTATTCAGAGCATGAAAAAGTTCAATATCGCTTATTGGTTGTATTTACATTCATGCGTACTATTACCTAGAGATGTATTTATTGCCAATATCGATTCTGTCTCTAAGTTATGTCTCTCTCTAAGGCAACACTACCTATGTATGAATACATATAGTATATATATATATATATATATATATATATATATATATATATATATATATATATATATATATATATATATATATATATATATATATATATACATACATATATATACACTCTGTCACTAAAAAATATATGCACCCAGAAGAAATCGTGCTACTATCACGAAACTTGGCAGGAATGTACTCTGGTAAGAGATATGCAAATGATTAAAATTTCGACGCCAATAAGACAAGGGTAAGCGCGCTATGCGCATATGAGATGCGCAGCTGGGGGAGTTTAAAAGCATGATTGCTCGTGCCAAAGGGTTATTCAAACAAATCTGTCGACTTAGTTGCACGGTATTATGACTATAGATGCCTCTGAGACGTAACCGGCGACACTACGAACAATTGTCTGACTTTCATAGGGGGCGTATAGTAGAGAAGCAGGTTGGTCGAACAGGCGTATCGGTCGCCATCTCGGTCTGAGCGATATGGTAGTTGCTCAGTGTGGGCAACAATGGATCACGGAAGGGATAGTCTACCGTTGCGGAGGGTCAGGGCATCCCAGGAACACAAATGCGAGCGAGGATCGCTCAATCTTAAGAGCGGCCACGTCCGCACCAACAACGTCTCTAGAATCGGTCCGGTGACATTTACCAACTTCCAGACATCCGGTGGTATCAAGGGAAATATTCGGAGACGACTGGCAGACGCAAGTATAAGGAGCCGACGTCCATTAAGACGCCTACCACTGACCCCAAATCATAGGCAGTGTCGATTGGATTTTTGCCGACCTCTTTCACATTTAAACTTTCTGCTTGTTTTTTGTCTATTTTAGTATAATTTTTTATCTATATCTGTTGGATTATTTATTTGTTTTTTCATTATGGGGATATCAAGCTTCTGCGCTATCCTCTATTGAAAATGTTTTCTTTGAAGGATATGTTTTATGTTATAGTGATTTAGCAGTCTATGCTTGAATTTTAATTTTGTTTATTTCTATGGTTTACTTTTTAAATTGACTGGAGGCATGTGATCTTCAGCGATGAATACCGATTCAGTATCAATGCTGATGACCAGCGCATACACGTGTGGAGGTGGTCAGCCCACCGGTCCGATCCGGCATTTGTTGTCGAGAGGCATACGGCGATTACACAAGGTGTGACAGTCTGGGGAGCGATTTGTTGGGACACACGATCACGTCTAGTTTTCTCTCAACGCACTTTGACCGCACGCCGTTACGTGGACGAGATTTTAACGCCAGTTGTACTGCTTATGCTATCAAGTCGCCCAGGTGCCATTTATCAGCAAGACAACGCTTGTTCACATACTGCGCGACTCTCCCAACAATGTCTTCAAGGACATGACGTACTCCCATGGCCTGCCAGGTCACCAGACCTCTCTCCAATAGAGCAGGTCTGGGACGTACTTAGAAGGCAACTGCAGCCGTCCCGGAATACTGGGGAAATAACTGCCCAGTTTCAAAGATTATGGCATGATCTTCCGCAGGAGTTCATAAGAGACCTCATTGATTCGATGTCACACCGTGTTTCGGCTTGTATAGCTGCCAGAGGTGGATTTACTACTTACTGATTTGTAACGTTTTTCATGCCATATCTTCTTAATAAAAAGGTGTGTTCTTCTGAATTTATAATCATTTGCTTATCTCCTCATACACTACATACATGTTAAGTTTCGTGATATTAGCTCGTTTCCTTCTGGGTGCATATATTTTTTTTGTGACAGAGTGTATCTATCTATCTATATATATATATATATATACATATATATACATACATACATACACATATATATATATATATATATATATGACCCCCTTAATGGCCGTTCTAAAGAGGGATTCGGAAAAATGTGCCCCATAAGCTAAAGGTTAAATCCGTAAACCACAAAGTCCTTCCTTGAGGTCAGTGAGGGGGGAACGTACGATCCCCCCTCACCCCACGTGTCGCTCATGGGGATGCTCGGCCAGAATTGTCATGGCATCTGGCTAAGTGGGACTCCGACCCTTGTGGTGCCGTAATCCTAACCTCGCAAGCCTCCTATGAACCTGGTTTGAAGTGCTCCCGCCAGGTGGCGTAAGACACAACTATAAAATCTATTATTTGTTTTCAATATCAATCAACTACGCACTACGTGTTGTGTCATCATACGACGCATATCACAGAATTATTCGTATTTTTTTTTCTATCCGTAAATACTTGAAGAAATAAACTTTGTTTTCGTCTCTCCGCTCTCAAAAACGTAGCTCAAACAAGAAAAAAAGAAATCGCTACCACAAATATTTAATGAGTTCTAACGATATTAAAACACCGTTTGTGTCAATACACGGCGTAGGCCTGAGGGTCCCTGAAATAAATCTAAAATTTCCGCCGTTCCGAGACGACGTGACCGAAGAGGTCGGGGCGCGTGCTGATGATTCCGATAGCGACCCCGGTCACGTAGGTACGTGGTGATGGGCTTTTACTGCTCCTATGTGCTTTTATCACGGCTCGCTTTTATTTACTGGCAATCTTCTTATTGCGAAACTCTTTCTACTTTTGTGCAAATGCGGACCCACTCTGTGCATGTGAATTGCAAAATTCAGGGCTACGTGAAAAAAGGGGGTTTCGAAGAAAAATTTCGAATAAAATCTGTATATCGTAGTTTAATACACCCTGGAAAATAGACATATTTTTGAGAATACACATACTGTACATAGGAAAAACTCACGAAATTAATAGAAACAAACTAGCATCAATGATTAATGTCCGATATGTTTAATTTCTAAATATGTTTTGCATATATATATATATATTATATTTTTATATCTAAATATATAAAAGAGCTCGTCTGTTTGTTTGTCCGCTGTAGAATCATAGACTATTTCACCCACCGGGACCAAATTCGGCACAGTTAATGTTTAGGACCCGAGAAACTTAACGCAGCAAAAATGAAATTTGGGGTTCAATTATTTTTTTTAAATTAATTTTTTAATGATTTTTGTGCCCCTAAGAGGTGCGAGTACCACTTAAATGTGGATACAGCCCCTTCACCCCAACCAGCTGCATTATCAGTCAAATCGATTCACGGGGGAAAAGAGGGTTGTTCTGAGGGTTGACGGCGGGGGGGAGTGATTTTTTTTATTTTATTTTTCTTACGTTTAGTGGATTCGTGGTTCTAAAAAGGTTGAGAACCGCTGCTTTATACAATTTTAGACAATGGCCTTCAAACTAATAGAACTTAATAAATTTTTTTTAAAAAAGGAAGGAAAAAAAAAGAAAAATTAAGTTTGTCCCATGGCCAGTTTTTGGAAGCCTTCTGTTGATTTAAATATATTAATCTTTTGAGGATCATAAAATGGGAAGAAGTTTAAGAGTTCTACAGGTTTTTTCCCCTAAGTCGCGAAACAGAGTTAATATACGATATGTATTTGAATTATTTATTCCTTGAAATCATATAAGATAAATCTTTTAGAGTTTTGGGGTTTTTTAAGCAGTGGGAGGAAAAGCTCTTTAAACAGAGAAACATAACGACACATAACTGTCATTCCGAACTATTAGTCCATTAGTTATATTAAGGCATAAGAAACTTAATGAAATTATCCTTAAAGAATGATTGCCCGGCGTTGCCCGGGTAGATATATAGATATAAATTTTTTCATGCATTCCATCAAAAAAAAAATACTGGGCTGCAACCCTCGCTCTTCATGTTCATCTGGCCAGAGAGAATGCGCTTAGCATGTTTCTACTGAAATGATATACAAACAATAAGAAAGAAAGAAACTTTGGGTCTAGGCTTCATGCGGAATCCGCCTAACTTTGATTACATAAAGGGAATAACGTAGGGAACACTTTACATCTTGTGTGATGTGGAAAAAAGTGCGTCTCTTGGGTGATGAGGAAACAACCTTTTTAAAGGAAAAATAAAAAATAAAGGCAAATGCAAATTATAAAAATTATTTATAATTAAACAGTGGATCAAACAAATTTAATTAATTCTAATTAAACAGTATCTAATAAATATAATTAAACAGTAAACTTATTCAATCCAAACGTGCGAATCACTCAACACTGTGTTATCAATTCTCGTTAAAATCAGACGTATAATCAGACGAAGGTCCGCGGGCTCAAAGTTTCTTTCTTTCTTATTGTTAGTATATCATTTCAGTAGAAACGCGCTAAGCGTATTTTGTCTGGCTAGATGAACATGAAGAGCGGGGGTGCAGCCCAGTATTTTTTTTGTGGAATGCATGAAAATTTTTATCTCTATATATCTACCCGTGCAACGCCGGGCAATAATGCTAGTATATATATATATATATATATATATATATATATATATATATATATATATATATATATATATATATATTGCGAGTTATTATTAATTTTAGACGAAAGATGGCAGTTAATTTCATATTTCGCAGTTGCCATCTCGAGATGTTAATCTATTGCTTATGGCTAGTTTATTCTACTTTTAAAAAAATTCTCTTGCTTAAGGCTGCTGTGTATCAACCCTAGTGAAATCTCTCACCTCAATGTTAATATATGGGAAAATGTGTGCAAGGATTTCCGACTTGGATTGAAAGTTTTTTTTAAATTGTACTCCGTAATAGAGGAAGAAATTTTGCAATTTAGCGCCTTTTAATGTAGAATTACGTTCCTCCATAAAGGTCCTCCGGAAAGGAAAATTTCAGACGCTAAAACAGTCCGTCCGTCTGTCCTCGCGAGTTATAATTTTGACAGCGCACCAAACCCTGTCTGTCGCTTGGACAAGTTAAACAGAAATGTACCAAGATGCGTCAAAATTTTCACATGTATATACATATATACATACAAATGAGATAAGCAACGATAAGTAATCCTACGTTAATAACCCGCGGTAGTTTCGTTAGAAGAGACTGCCTGAATTTTTTTTTAAATAGCAAACAGTATTTTAAAATTTAAAATTATTTACGGAAAAATATTTGGTATAGTGTGTTTTAAATGCTGATCAATTCCTTTGGTGAATGCAATTTATAAAATGGATCACATTAGAAGGCTCAGAAAGTTCAAGCTATGTGGAAATACCATTTTTATTGGATTATCATCATTTATGTATCTGTGAATAGTAGACACATTTTCTTCATAGATTAATAATGAGGTGAGAAAATCCAATAGTGTTAGTACACAGCAGACTTAAACTGCATTAAAATGGCAAATCAACCAAAAAGTTGTTATCAAAATCATTATTGGTTTCCCGACCCATTATTAGATCTGAAAACAACGAGGAATATTTAATTGGAATTTCTGAATGATGAATAAGATCCATAAATTGTAATACAAGAAAACCTCGTTTATCCGGCCTTCGTTTATCCGGATTTCTGGATAATCCGGATCAGATTTATAGACATTATTTTTATTTAATGTTCACATTGTATAATAATTTTTAAATAGTATGCCAAATATTCGCTTTTAAGTTTGATTCAATGTACATTTCCTGCACAGATTGTACAATAAATTATGGTAATAAAATGCTTTTTGTTGAGTTTAAGAAAGCTTTACTAGACTTAGCAGTTCTTTGTTAAGAAATTATGTGAAAATTTATTTTTATGCTTTTTAATGCCTTGTAAACAGTACTATGTAATTTTGTTATAAAAAATAGTTTTTATTGTAATGAACGGTAAGTCTGTTTAGTTAAAGTTTTTGGTTTTGTTTATTACCCATATAACCCGTATTATCCTGATTTTCGATTGCCTATGGTCCCAGTTAGTCCGGATAAACAAGGTTCTACTGCATTAACAAAATTGCTCAAAGTGTTTTTTCTTTTCACTATAAGATTGAATTTTTGTTTTCAAACAGTGTGTGATCCAACGTGTTATACGTCGACTGACCCACACCACTTTTCCCTCATTTAATTTTACACTTTTCTCTTATTTAATTATTAGCAATGATAATATAAACAATAATTATTGTTCATGTTACATGTGTAAAAAAAATATTGACATTGTTACAAAAAAATTATTGATATTGTTGATATTGTTACATGTGTAAAACAATCAACCAATTATAATTCGTTGATTTTTTTTCTGTCAGTGAAATGATATTATTGTAAATAGCGGTAAATATTTTTTATGTGTAACTATTTTCGAATTTACGTTTATTTTGTGTTTAATACCGTTTATTTGAATTCAGTTAATGTTTTAGACTTAAATATGTGACCCTCTGGCGAAATTTTCGAGAACTGTCGCTAGGTTGGCGACAAATTTTGCGTGATAATTGGTTTAAAATCATTAGCTTTGGAAGCTTTTAGAATAGGTCAATAAGTTATCCTAATATCATGACTATAAAGAGAGTCAAACAGATCTTAATAACTAATTTAATGAATGAGTTTTTTTTCAAAATTCTTATCGAGACTCCTAACGCTTTTGAGATCTTGTGTTGCCAGTACGCATATTAAATATTTTAGCAGATACTAACTCGAAGGGGTAGTTTCCTTCTTACAGACATTAAAGAAATTACCTCTTAGCCAAAAATAGCCCGGCACACCCAAGTAAGCAAACATTTGGGCTGTTTGCAAAACGAGATTGTGTCGGCTGGAAGAGAATGGAAATGCACGAAGCAGGACTTCCCATAGCGTGATTTGGGGAATGAAGCTATAAAGGCAAAGTTTAACAAATTTCAGAGACATATTGAGAAACAACTGAGAATATTATCAGATGAGTGATCGCAATTGTTAAACTGAAAAATATTGATTTTGGCGGTGTGAAATTCCTGATCTTTTCTAGGACCCCCAGATATTTCAATTATTTTTTTCATCAACTAAGACATATATAATAATACAGACGCAGCAACTTATGTATAAGCGTCAGTAAAAGTACTTTACAAGAGTACCTTTTCGATTATACTATTCTTGTGAAACTTTTCGAGTGATAACTTAAAATTTGTAAATAAAAGTGCAAAAATTCTCCATATAGATGATCATATTGTTGCTCTACTCTACATTTGAATCTTTTCAATAGATATCATGCGTTTACACACACACACACACACACACACACATATATATATATATATATATATATATATATATATATATACATACATACATACAGTACAAACAGAAAATTTTCCGAGCATTACTTCTTTTATTACGAAATTTTGAACATTGCACTAATTTATGACGCATCCGGTATATATATATATATATTCCTTACGAATAATTTTATTTCGCATGCAAAAGGGAATAACTATAAACAATTATTATTAACGCAATTGTTTACGTCTCCGAAACATACGTTCTCTCAGACACTTATGTACATCGCTAACGGCATGGTACATTAACAAAAAAATGTATATTTAACAGCTAATTCTGCTTCTAGGGAAAAAGCATATATATATATATATATATATATATATATATATATATATATATATATATATATATATATATATATATATATATATGTATATATATATATATATATATATATATATATACGAGGGTCATTTTTTAAGTAAGAACCGTTTTGTAATGGAGTAAGAGAAACTTTAGTTATGAACGTAAATTGTATCACAAACTAAAATATGAAAATTTTTCACTTTTGAACATAGTCACCATTAACATTTAAACATTTGTCAAGTCGTGTCACCAGCTTTTGCATCCCATCATCAAAGAACTCTGCCGCCGGACCGTTAAACCAGTTAGTAACAGTTTCTTTCAACATGTCATCATTTTCCAAGCGCTTTCCACAAAGAAATTCCTGAAGTTTTGGAAACAGATGTAAGTCTGATGGTGCTAAGTCAGGGCTGTATATGGTGGATGATCCAGTAATTCCCAATAAAAATTGTCCAGTTGCGGCTTTGTTCTTGCCGCAACGTGAGGCCGAGCTTTGTCGTGAAGCAGAACGCCGCAGCTAGAGAGCGGTCCCCGCTGTCAATTTTGACAATTTTCATGGGGAACTACTGGATCAACCACCATACAGCCCTGACTTAGCACCATCAGACTTTCATCTGTTTCCAAAACTTAAGGAATTTCTTGGTGGAAAGCTCTTGGAAAATGATGACATGTTAAAAGAAACTGTTACTAACTGGTTTAACGGTCCGGCGGCAGAGTTCTTTGTGATGGGATCGAAAAGCTGGTGATACGACTTTACAAATGCTTAAATGTTAGTGGTGACTATGTTGAAAAGTGCAAAAAATGTTCATATTTTAGTTTGTGATACAATTTACGTTCATAACTAAAGTTTCTCTTACTCCATTACAAAACGGTTCTTACTTAAAAAATGACTCTCGTATATATATATATATATATATCCCTTATCCACAGTTATCGTTTTTCTCAGATTAATCGAAAAGCATCTTCATTTCAATTAGTAACAGTAACTTCGCCATCTCTGTCTAATAAGCTCAACTTGTAACATTATAATAACAATCCCTGACGTACCGAACAAGATAAGTTCCCATCCAACTTACACGCAAGCGTAAATTACAGCAATATCGCCGTGTCTCACAAAAACAGCGGAAGCACTGTAAAGACTAACAGCCATTTTGCAGTTGCACTTTCGATATTTTCGGTAATGCACCGCATAAACAATGCATGGATGTTGTTCATAAGGACGATACGATAACATACGCCATTACTATCCATTACTCACCCGTTAGTCTTTTTTTTTTTCAGGTAACCGAGCACTCTCGCTGGAAGATGGGTACTTAAGTTTGAGCAGATGAATCAAAAGTGTCGTGATTTATCATGGCGCATCCAGCGAATGGCACATGTGCACGAAACGCGGAGGATCAAAAAGATATTTGATGCATAGCATCTAGCGGCTGATAAATCATACCATCACGATCGTGACGCGGATTTGAGTTCTCCGAGGAGAGATTAATAACACACTTTTTTCCGCGGCTAATGTGGTCGCGATCGGTGCAATAGTATTGTAGTTTTCCCCGCCACAAAATCTGTTCCACCTCTTTCTTTACTTAATCGGATAGAATCGGTCTGGACCACTGCGTTTTCATGGTATTCGTTTGGGGAAAGGCGGTCCTCTTGAGTGGCTTAAAAACTCTTTATATCTGAAGTATTCTTAAATATCTTTATTTTACCTGGACACTTCTTAAAAACTACTTAAATTTCTAGATCTTTCTTAGACACTAAAAACTCCTTACTTTCGTCAGACACTCCTTAAAAGTGCCTTACTTTTTCTAGATATTTCATAAAAACTCCTTATTTTTGTTACACACCCTTTAAATACTTTAAATCTGAATTTTGTTTTTAAGGACATTGAAAACAATTTATTTTTGTTACACACCCTTTAAACACTTTAAATTTTAACTTTGTTTTTAAGGATATTGAAAACTCCTAATTTTTGTTACACACCCTTTAAACACTTTAAATCTGAACTTTGTTTTTAAGGACATTAAAAACTCTTTATTTTCACCACACCCTCGTTTAAAATTCCTTATTGTTATAGATTATTGTTTGTAGATATTCCTTAAAATCTCCTTATTTTCAAATCTGTTTATTTTATATCTAGATACCCTTTAAAGATTGCTTAAATTTGTACATTATGCTTAGACACTTAGAACTCCTTATTTTTATTAGACACTCTTTAAAAAAATCTTGCATTCCCTAGAAACCTAGAAATATTCCTTATTTTTACTACACACTCTTTAAAATCTTTAAATTTTAACTTCGTTTTTAAGAACACTTAAAACTCCTTATTCTCACTAGACCCACGTTAAAAATTCCTTATTGTTACTAGACATTCCTGAAAATCTTCTTACTTTCAAAAACCATTAATTTTTTCCCTAGATACTCCTTCAAAAATGCTTAAATTTATACATCATGCTTAGAAAGTAAGAACTCCTTATTTTTATTAGACACTCCTTAACAATCTCTTACATTCACTAGACACCTAGAAAAATCCTTATTTTTACTACACACTGTTAAAATACTTGAAATTTGAACTTCGTTTTTTAAGTACACGTAAAACGCCTTAAATTTCCTTCCCCATCCTTAAAAACTCATTGTCGCTAAACATTACATAAAATCTCCTTATTTTTACTTAGCACTCCTTAAAATTTCCTCAAATTTGAATTCCCTTAAAACTGCATATTTTTAGCAATTATTACTTATTTTTGCATTACTCCTTAACTTTTTCTGGAAGTTTTGGACTGCGAATAAAATGGAAGTTCTCGGGCTATTCGTGTAGACCTCTAGAACATTCCACGGAAGTTTACACGTGTCGAAACTTAATATATCCATGGTAAACTACGTGGAACAGATTTCTTAATATAATTTTGATTGACGGAAAAATGTCTTCACTTAGCCTCCAGACCCGTGCATATGAGCAAATTAAATTCCTGACCATGTCTGGCTTGATATACCATATATATATATATATATATATATATATATATATATATATATGGTATTTACATAATAATATTTTCTTGGATACGAAAATCTACCAGTAATTGTTCATATAATCGTTGTGCACAATTTAAAAGCAAATTTAAGAATCTTTAGGTCTTGCTTACCCGTTGGATCACCAATCACTCCTAAATTCATGTCGAAATACTTCAGTTAACTATTTTCTTTCACCCTTGTTATTCGTAATATAATTTCACCAATTTATTACTCTCTGTCATTACTCGAATGCTTTTGTTGTCAACATTTTTGGTTGATCTGCCCTCTTCCAAACAGTTTCTGATTAGGCACTCAAAATGTCATCAAATGTTTCCAAAGACTGTGTATATATATATATATATATATATATATATATTTGTGTGTGTGTGTGTGCGTGTGTCTGTGTGTGTTTGCAGTGTAGAGAGTGTGAAGTCCAATATCGTAGTTTTGAGAAAAACGGGATTGAATTAAACGGCTTTATTTTTTAAAGTTAATATTTTTTAAAGTTAATTTTTCTAATTTTATTTTTCTTGAGTAAAAAATGTCAAATCCTTGATTGGGATGCAACCTCTTTAACACTAACTTGTTTGTGTTTTGTTTCACATAACCCAAATTTTCCGTGATGATTAAAAATATTTAGGAGGGAAATTGGACTTAACTTTCAGTACCCTGCATTAGCCCTCGATTTTTCAAACATGCCTGGTTTGATAACTCATTTTAGACTACTTTGGACTTAACACTTTTTGCACTGCAAACACAGATATATATATATATATATATATATATATATATATATATATATATAAATATTTAAAATTAAGATGATTAAAAGGCAGATGTGACCATTTAATACTCCTATAACCTGAAATAAGATAGACATATATAAATAAGCAAAAAACGGAATTGGAGGTGGTATAGTTGATGACTGGGGGGGGGGGGGGTTGTGACCCCCCAACCCCGGTTAAACATGTTTTAAGCCAAGCAACACTCCCGGAGGTTTGTGGTCACATCTGACCTTTAATCATCTTAATTGTAAATATCTATAAGACATGTTTAACCGGGGTTGGGGGGTCACAACCCCCCCAGTCATCAACTATACCACCTCCAATTCTGTTTTTTGCTTATTTATATATGTCTATTTTATTTCAGGTTATAGGAGTATTAAATGGTCACATCTGCCCTTTTAATCATCTTAATTTTAAATATCTATATATCGTAAATATTTTTGTGAGCAGCTTAGCGCCTAAAATTTATTTACTCATTTTTGTTTCATATTAAGTAATTTACATTTGTAAACTATATATATATATATATATATATATATATATATATATATATATATATATATATATATATATATATATATATATATATATATATATATATATATATATATATATAGTTTACAAATGTAAATTACTTAATATGAAACAAAAATGAGTAAATAAATTTTACTTACGTATTTTACTTACGTAATTTACTTACGTATATATATATATATATATATATATATATATATATATATATATATGTGTATATATATACATACATATATATATATATATGTGTATATATATATATATATGGGGGAGGCTGTGTGTGTGTATATGTGTATATATACACATACCTACATGCCCACATATATGACTTTTTGTATCTGCATATTTTAGTCCGAATATTTATCCTTTATTTACAAGTTCCCATCCATTTTCTGTTATGTTATGTCATTTCATTTCAAAGAAAATTGAATGACGTGAAAGCTAAATAACTTATATGTTCCTTTAGTGCCTAGTCCAGAACTGCGAGAATGGAAAACAAAAATGAAAGCTGAACAACAATTTGCTATTTCCGTCTCTTAGCTAAACAACAGCGCAGTGGAAAATTCTCGCACCTCATAACTCCTCTAGGAAAACAATCTAGTACTGGATTTGTAAGAAATAAAGCACTGGATACCCTCCCCCCCCCACCTCTTCTTTGGGAATGGAAGTTCCCTGTACAGCTTTGGAATATATCCGTGACATTTAGATTATATCATAACCCAGACAGTTCTCGTGGGAAATTCGAAAGAGATTGAATATGGGCTATGTTTCCTTTTCGATTATTCAAGGCATAGTAATACCCGAAGATGTAACAACAAGGTTTCTTTTTGTTTCTTGGAACGGCAGGATACACCGAAATTGTAAAGATAAGTAACTTATAACTGATAGAAATTTTTTTTGTTTCAAATGTAATTAAAAATTTGAAGGTTATTTAGACTTATTCAAACTATACATTCGTTGAGGGGTTCTGTATCATAACTTTGATTCTCCACGCTTGAGAAATAGACACAGATAATAAATTTTAAAACATTCACTAAAGCAACTTATACGGACGAACCCCGTTATAACGAACGAAAATTTTGGTCCCACCGTTTTCCTATTGTACGTAGTGTAATTAGTATTGTGTCAGTTTAATGTAATCGATTTAATTCATTAATGATAATTTTTAATAGATTTTATCATTTTTTAATACATCATTATTGAATACACATTGCAACTAATGAGTTATATATTTTGTGAACTCTAGCATTTTCCTTAATGCTTCGGATATAGCGAACCACCGGATAAAGCGAACGAAACCTTTGGTCCCTTGAAGTTCATTATAACGGGATTCAATTGTGATATACGTACAGATGACACTTTTTAAATATGAAGGACAATTCTTCAAAAAACCTTTATTCAATAATGAATGAAATAAAAAGAAAGGGAAATGTGAACAAAATCAGAATTAATAGCGTGATAATTTTATGATTATATATATATATATATATATATATATATATATATATATATATATCTTTATCTTTATTTATTTATTTATTTATTTATTTACTTACGTAGGGGAAAATCGTATCATTTAAGAAATTATGCATGATATGGAGAACCGGTATGTCTCTTTAGAAAACTAATATTACTAAATCATAGAATGAAATTTTATTTAAACAGTTTGAAACAGAAAATGCATTTAAAAACATTTCTTGTTTACATGTATGTTCCAGAATTAAAGTAACCCAAAGGTACAATTCTGGGAACGAGTATCCTAGATCGTACTGGTTGGTTTCCAAAATCGTACCTGATTTTGGCTTCAAAGTAATAAAATCTAATTACTGAAGAATTTGTATATTTATGAAAGATCAAGTATAAGTGTTTGTATGTTTTAAAAGAATTGTATATTTATGAAAACTCAGTTGTTTATAATTTACATACAGGTATTTTGTAAGTTTTTTGCAGTCATTCCAGTTCCTTTGACTTTGGGTCTTTATTTAACAAAATTTTCCTAAATTTCTTCAGTTACCATAGAATGGATACTTAAACCTTTAATTACTCTATGATTTTGTTTCTAACATTACTATAAGAACTTTGACGGCTCCAAATATTCCGGTATAACAATAGTAATTTCCCACTTTATTTCGTATCTTCGGTTAGGATCAACACTGCTGGTCAATGGAAAAGAGAAAAAAAAATACGGTTTTCTTTTCCCACATAAATTGGACCTAAATTTTCTTTTCCAACATAAAACGGAACTCTAAAAGATGCGGGATTGCTCTATAAAGAGAAAAATCTATATCCGCCTACACAAAACATGCTAGCAGGGGATGTCTTAAATGTCATGGTTGTGCTTGTAGGCGGGTAAAACAATTTCTTTTATCTCGAAGAGTGATTCGAAATTTTTCATCTTCTTTGTCTCAAGCTGACTTTCTGCTTTACGTTTCTTTCCGAATTATCCTTTAGTTCAAAAATGGATTGGAAATTTTTTCAACTTGAAAGGTAGATTAACCTGAATCTAAAATTTAATATTTTAAGAATATTTCAAGAAATTTAAGGGGCTCCGGGACACATTTAAATTTTTTTTTATTTATTGAGTTAAAATTTTGAATTTTTTTGTGATGGTCAACCATATAATTTGCAAACAAGATCACATCATAAAATTTCTCAAAAAGGTTTTAAAAAATTTTGAAATTTAAAATTTTTAATAAAAGTTGGGTAATTTAAAACCTTTATAACTCGAAATTTTATTTGTCGAATTTCAAAATTTTTTCATTTAATTAAACAGAAATATATAAGTTTTAATTTTGATTCAATATTTTTTGAAATATTAATTTTTAAAGAAATTAAAAATATTTAGATTAAAAATTACAAGAAAAATTATGTAACTTATTTTTAAAAGATCATATTTTCAAAAGTAAATATTTTTTCAAATTTGCTGAATTAAAATTAAGGTAAAATAGTTGAAAAATACATGCTCCAAGTTTCAACCATTTATCTTTAATGGTTCTTGACTTATAACAATCTAAAGACGAGAAATGGGAAAAAGCCCGTCATGCAGAAAAACTCATTTACAGGTTTAAACAATGATTGGCCACTATTAGAATGTTGCAAAAAAAAAAATTTAAATTATCCTGTTCTAATTAAGATAGAAACTTGATTTAAACGTCATTTTAAGAGTAAAAGAACAAAAAAAAATTTTAATCCAATAAATTTTTTTTCGAAAATTCGAACAATTTTGTGTCCTGGACCCCCTTAAAAGACAGCTTAAACTTTTTTTTCATATAATTAATATATGTATATATATATATATATATATATATATTTATTTATTTATATATATATATATATATATATATATATATATATATATATATATATGCATGTGTGTGAGAAAAGTTGCACATCACTGGTTCCGGAACACCGGACACACTGCAGTCACACGAGATGGAATGCTAACAGGGTATAATATCACTTTTAACGTAGAAAAGTGACACGGCCTGCGTGGAGAGCACGAGCAAAACATAGCCCACACATTAAACTGGACTTTTTATTTAATGAACGAATACTTCACGAGGGCGACTTAGAGGTAAGGATGACACAAAACTGGCAGACGACACATATCTTGAATTTTGGAGAATAGGCGATTGACGAAAGAAACACAGGACGGACGCAACGTTGCAAGCACGAATACAGGGCGAAAAGGTCCCGGCAAAAACCTTGTTGTGGCCTAAATAGATTTCATGAGGTAGTTGTCACGTGATCTTTGCACTCTGAATTCATAGGTCAGAGCAGATTTCTGGGCTCAATCCCGTGGCCTTTAATATAAGTTTTGGCGTCCATGAGACTGGGGGTTTAAAGGGATGATATAGTAATTGTCTACTTTGCTTTTAGGTCACTCGTAATAAAACGAAAAACGAAAACGAAATTAGTTTGTTGACGCACAAGTAATTTTAAAGGAAAATGAAAAGAATTTGGAATTTTGAAAAGGTTTTCTGTTTTGTATATTATATATATATATATATATGTGTGTGTGTGTGTGTGTGTGTGTGTGTATCCCTTAATGGCCGTTCTTACAAAAGGGGGTATGAAATTTCCCGTTCTAAAGAGGGAATCGAAAAAATGGGCCCCGTAAGCTAAAGTTAAAGAATTTCGAGCTTGGAGCCTCATAGTGGTTAGCGTGTCAGAATTCAGTACTGAGGGTGCTAAGATCTAATTCCAGTTAGTGCCACTGAATGCTCTTGTGTCTACGCCAGGCATAGACACATTAAATCCGTAGGCCAGAAAGTCCCTCCATGGACTGTGTGAGTGGGAGGAGGGTACGAACTCAGTAGATGGGTTTTCGGTTAAAATTGCAATAGTGGCCCTAGGGACTGTGTTGACTAACTATACGGGACAACCATTACAAGAAACAAATAAATTTTGCTGTGACTGGTCGAAAGTCCCAAGACCTTACGCTCTGGAACAGCGATACGTAAACAAAAAAAATCCCATAAACGAGAAAACAAATGCTTTTAAGAATGTCAAATAATCAGATATAACAGCACTTATGAGTCTGAACTTTTACATTAGAAGTTGAACACGCGAAAGAGATATCTTCGCCATAAAACATTTCACCAACAACTCACTACACCCGCTTCGTGACACCACCTAACATCCCACACTCGAAAAACACTAGTTGTTTCCAACCGCATATTTAGCAATAAGCGTAATGTATGAGCCTCGGAAAGATGTGCCATTCTTCAGGCAGAACATTTCCATGGCATGTTATATCCTATAACAAGGACCGCGTGCAAAGGGGCCATTACAAGGTTCATCGCACAGGGACAAAAAACAACAAAAAAATGATGTATTCTCCGGATTGATTTTTGCATTTTTGCGTGGGCTCCGAAATGTAAATACTGCTCGGCAGAGGAGTTGTTTATGGGCTGCGGAGAAATCAATTTTATCATCGTCGTGTGGGCTCTCCGTTAGAGCGAGGTAGGATATTCGGTGGAGATGATTTGAACGGTGTTTAACGCAATGCGACTATGGGAAACCTCTCACAGGTTTGTTGGACGATCGATAGAAAAAAAGTGCGATCACTATATAGAATTACTTCGCTGAATTACAGCAGTTCGACCATTGCCAGTTAAAATACATTATGGTCGTGAAACATCTTGACTGCGATATAATGGAAGAAACAGTAAACACACCCGTAATTTTCTGACCCATAAAACCAATACCAGTAAATTTTGATATTGATCTTCAAAAAGTACCAGTGACTTTCTGACCTCTGTCCGAATTTTGGAAGTTAACCTTATGATTACAAGATAAGATTCGGAAGTCTTGCCGTCCCTATCGCTAGATAATACGGCGAATTTTCCTGCTGACAAAAAGTCGTCGCACCTACCAGTCCACTTCAGGGCCGTCACACCAAAGCAACATTTTCTTCTTTAAGTATTATCCTGTTATATTTAGATTTGTCATTGGGTTATACAATAATACGCAACATAAGTGCACTGTATATAAATAATACCCTATATGTAACACATTACTTCAACTCTGCTTAATACTGTACATATCACTATTTACACATTACACAACACTGACTGCGACACAGTGCACAACCTCATTTACATAATTACAACACAGTTGCAATTTATACTTCACAATTAATTCCATTCCAATCTGTTAATTCTAAATTGAAAACAATTGTATAAAATCACATTAAATTATCAATATATTACTGTAAAATATACCTTACGTTACACTGATACATACAATGAGACCATATACATATTTACAACATGATGTCGGTATTGATTTAATTTTTAACTCCTTTTGACACTATATTATAGCATATTAATGAGCTACCTTTACTGCTTTTCTTATTTTATATGATATAGAATATTAAATTATTCATTCTATTACACCCGGTACATGACATGTTTCAATGCATTTACAATAATCTATTAATCATTACTCGATATATCATATTTCATACAACTAAACATTTCAGTGAACCACACTTTCCAGCACTACCGTTATGCTGTGCCTCATACGCACTTCAGCTATTATTGTTTTGTCTGCACATAGTATATCAAATAATAAATGCTTAATTTTATATTCACTATAATTACAATATTTTCAGGTAAGTAGCACTATAAATAGCCAAAAAAAACCCAACAAGTGACCCAGCAAGCACTGAGCTACTATGACGAATGGGAGAAAGGAATGTGCTCATCCATCAAAATGGTGATCACCTTTTTAATAAAAATTTTACAATAAAAATCTGTAAAGAATTTGTGTTTGTCCCAGTTTGTTATATCTACAGGTAAAAACACTCTAAGATGATTAAAGTTGATGCAGTCAAATAGGCAATGTTCTACAGTTTGAATCTCACCGCATGTACATGTATTAGGTTTATTATGGAATCTGTTCTGATATTCAGCAAATGAACCATGGCACGTTAATGCTTGATTTATCTTAAAATCTCCTAATAATCTATCTTCTTTAACCTTGCTAAATATTTGGTACGTCTTTCTACCCTTAATCGAATGATCCCATTCATATTGCCAATTTTCAATTTCATTATTTTCTATTTTCTTTTTAACTGCGTTCCTGCTGATTTTAAAATATTTATCTATAGTCTCCTTTTCAGATGCCTCTTTCGCCGCTTTGTCCGCTTCTTCGTTAGCAGTTATTCCAACATGGGCTTTAACCCAATGTAGGAAAATAATCAACTTTTCTTTTTTCAGCATTCTTTTGATGCAAGCTACATGTTCTCCCTTATACGTGATTGACTTCAGTGCTTCAATCGCACTCCTTGAGTCCGTAAAAATGTCGCTTTTTCTAATATTCCTTTCCCTCATAATTTCTATTACCATTTGTATGGCATGCAGTTCAGCCATATAGGAATTTCCATTTTTTAGTCTTTCCTTGAATATTTCCTTATTATATCCTTTGTAGTAAACCACTCCTGCACCAATATTTTCCCCTTTCTTGGATCCATCTGTATAAAAGATGTGATCGGTTTTAGGTGTTTCATCTAATGTCCAATCAATGCTAATTAATTCATCTATATCTTCTAAAATTCTAATCCTAGTTTCAGAATTTTCAGCATTAAATATTTCTTCCTTAATTATTATTTCCTTGTTTTCATCATATAATTTACTTAACAAGTTGATTGCTCTTGCTTTTAAGTGCAGGGGTATACAACCCGCTAATACATTCATAGCTTCCGTTGAAACCGTTTTATAACATTTAGTTATCGATAGTGAAGCGGACCTTTGTAAACTATGTAATTTGTTTTTAAATACAATCTGTTCTTTGTACCAAACCTCTACTCCATAAAGCAGAATCTTTTCTATCACTATTTTATAAATTTGTTTTATAATTTCCGGTTTAAAACCCCATGTTTTTCTTGTGAGTCTTATTAACTTATATAATATTTTATTTGTTTTTTCTTTCGATTTCTCCATGTGTTTTCTAAAGTTTAATTTACTGTCGAATATGATACCTAAATATTTCAATTCAGCATTATATTTTAAACTCTCCTGTTGCAGTTTTATGGTAGGTTTGGTACCTATGTTACCTTTTCAGTTAATTATATTATATGTACATTTTCCAAGACTGAATTTTAATTTATGACTGGTGGTCCGATTCTCGCATTTTTGCAGAACATCCCTTGCTATATCTGTAAATTTATATACCACATGCCTATTCATAATAATCATCAAATCGTCCGCGAATGCCTGGACACTATATCTATAGTCCCCTTTACACTCCCTGAGTAAATAATTTATAATAATTAACCAAATAATTGGCCCAAGTGAGGACCCTTGAGGCACTCCAACATTGTAATGATGATCCTGATTTTTCATTATAATCTTCCTTTCGGTTATATAACTTTTTATAATGTTAAATAAATACTTTTTAATGTTCAGCTTCTCAAGAGCCTCTATAATACTTTTCCTTCTAACAGAGTTAAAAGCGTTCTGTATATCCAGGGACACCAAGCAAGTATGTCTTTTATTAATTTTATTTTCCTCTATGGCTTTATTAATATTTTTAATGCATGTATCGTACTCTTACCCCTTCGAAATCCAAATTGATTTGAAGAAAGCAGATTATGTTTTTCCAAATATAGTACCAGTCTATTCGTTAATATTTTGTCTAGTAATTTCCCCATTACTGGGAGCAAGCAAATAGGACGATAAGAGCCCGGCATCCCTGGATCTTTCCCATCTTTGTGGAAATATATAGCAATTGCTTTTTTCCAATTGTTTGGGAAGTAACCTTCATTGAGGCACCTATTAAACACGTACATGATGTCTTTCTCGACATTATGCATTTCGGTTATTATTCCCAGCGTTAGTCCATCATGGCCAGGTGATTTTTTCTTAGCCATTTTTTCCAAGTTATAATCAATTTCCTCCCTGCTTATTTCGGGAATATCTTCATCATTTACCATTATATCCTCATTTGAATCCCCAATTTCCTCTTTTTGAAAATGATATTTAGTCAATTCTCTTTCAATATCTTCCTGTTTGTCTTTATAACTTCCGTCCTCTCCCATAATCTTTTCCATCACATTATGCCATTTTTCTTTAATAACATTCTTGACTTTACCAAATGTATCCTTGATGGTTAAATTGTCCAAGAATTCTTTAAATTTCTCATTTTTAACTTTTTTAATCAACTTTTGATAAACAGCTCTTTCTTTTTTAAATTTAATCTTTAATCTCATTCTTTCATCATTATCCGTTTCCCCTTGATAACGCCTTCTATGAGCTCTTACCTTACTTCTTACTTCGGTTAATTCACTGCTCCACCAATAAGCATTCTGCTCTTTGCAGGCCACTTTCTTTTTCCTGCATTTTTTGCAGGAATTTATAAGTATTTCATTTATTTCTTCAATAAGTTCACCAATTCCCTTTTCTTTTATAGTTTCCATAACCCACTTTAGTTTTTCTTTAAGCTCTGCTCTAAATTCAAGCCATCTAATATTATTTATGTCCCATCTCTGTTGTTTTTAATTTATCGTTTCCCTATTCTCCGTCCAAATTTCAAATATTATCGCATTATGGTCTGTAATACTATAATCGTCAACCACTCTCCAGTTTTTTATTTGATGTTCTTCAAGACCAAATGATATTACAATATCGGGCCAGGCTTGGCCAAATGGCCCGTCATAAGTGGGTATACTGTTTGGATTTTTTTGAATTGTGCCATTGTATAATTACAAGATAAAAAGAACTTTTTATATACCATGTTTTAAAATTTTCTGTTGAATCATATAAACTTGACAATTCTATGTATTAATAAATACTTAAAAAAATTTTTTTGATGAATTATCCTATCAACTTGAAAGAAAATGAAGTTGATTGGAAGTGAACTTGCGCTTAATTTTTCGTTCCCGTCCCGGCCGATAGATGGCTGCAACAGTCTACAAAACAAAATTAACTGAAAATGAACTCAATGCTGCTTAAAGAGAGCTAAAAGTATCAAAAGAATGCATTGTCATCGTGTTCTAAACTGTTCTAAAAGTTTCAAATGTTTAGCTAGTCGGGAAGTTAGTTAAAATCGATTGCAAGATTTCTACTGGACAAACACACAAGCAAACAAGAAAGCGAGTTAATAAAACATAGTAATAACTCCCATTTCCTGTTCACGGATAATAAACTAATCACTCGATTAAACACATAATTTTCTGACCACACAGCCTGTAAATCAAAGATCGCATACATTTTAAAGCTATATAAATTTAAATCGAAACATCAGTTGAACTTCCATCTTTATACAACAGATCAACAGTTGAACATCAGTTGGATATCAGATCTTGGATCCAATTTTTTTCCCAGAAATTTGATTTTGAGACTTTGCGTGCCTGACACAAATCTCCGGACATTCGCGCATTTACACAGAGAGTTTGTTGATTTCTTGTAATGGGAACACCTATATAGTACTCCCATAATATACCTTACACACACATATGTATACGTATATATATATATATATATATATATATATATATATATATATATATATATATATATATATATACATACATACATACATATATATATATATATATATATATATATATATATATATATATATATATATATATATATATATATATATATATACATACATACATACATATATATATATATATATATATATATATACATACATACATACATACATATATATATATATATATATATATATATATATATATATATATATATATATACACCGGGTGGTTATAATTAAACTTTCCCTATAAACGGCATCCTACAGCGCAAACGGGTGAACGGAATGCAACGAAATTTTGTATATGGGCTATACACGAGATGCGCTCACGGAATTTCGAAAAAAAAAATTAAGTCCAAAATGTCCACCAAAGGGCGCCTTTTCGGAAAAAACATGAAATTTAACACAATAAACGACCAAAACGGAATACAGAAACAATATTTACATTTATTGACTAGTTTCTGATCACCTTGTCATCGAACCACATTAAGTAAAGGTAAAGGAGGGAGAAACAAAATCAGGAGGGAGAAACAAAATCAGTTCAGTTTGCAGAAGCAAGAACAGATTAGGACGAAATTGCACAAGAGGAGCAGTTGTTTATCGTGTCCAGGACGATGTAGGGAAAACTGCTCCACGTGACCACCTTCATTCACCTGCAAAATTTCAAGTCGATGGACAGGTTGTTCAACAGCAGATCTTAACTGATCAGTTGTGATGCTTCATGTGCGAAGCCTCACAACTGATCAGTAATTCTCAATGATCCAGTAATTCTCAATGATCCAGTGGATGATCCAGTAATTCTCAATGAAAATTGTCCAGTTGTGTCTTTGTTCTTGCCGCAACGTGAGGCCGAGCTTTGTCTTGAAGCAGAACGACGCCGCTAGAGAGCAGTCCGCGCCGTCGATTTTGACAATTTTCATTGGGAATTACTGGATCATCCACCATACAGCCCTGACTTACCACCATCAGACTTTCATCTGTTTCCAAAACTTAAGGAATTTCTTGGTGGAAAGTGTTTGGAAAATGATGACAGGTTGAAAGAAACTGTTACTAACTGGTTTAACGGTCCGGCGGCAGAGTTCTTTGATGATGGGATGCAAAAGCTGGTGACACGACTTGACAAATGTTTAAATGTTAATGGTGACTATGTTGAAAAGTGAAAAAATGTTCATATTTTAGTTTGAGATACAATTTACGTTCATAACTAAATTTTCTTTTACTCCATTACAAAGCGGTTCTTACTTTAAAAATGACCCTATATATATATATATATATATATATATATATATATATATATATATATATATAAACATCTCACATAAAACTCAGAGACGAAACTGTAATACCTGTTTTGAATTTCAAAACCAATAGAACAATTATTTGCCCAACAATTATTACGGAGTGTGTTTAGAAAACTTAACCTATTTCACTGCGTTGCGTCATAAAATGAAACTCCAATAATTAATTATTTGTGCCTCCTTCCACCAACCATCCAAAAAGAGTTTCGAATAATCAGCTGAGTTTTATCTTAAAACTAAAATTCGATCACCATGTTGCTTCACAAAAATAAAAGCAAATGAAGCCCAATGCATCGAAAACTCAAAATTCCAATTGTTGACTGGCAGAAACAAAACTCCAATAACTGTGCTTGTTGTGTAGCATAAATGAAATTTTAATAATTGTTTCGCAGAGGCAAAATTTAAAAAAATGACCAGCTGTGTCGCAAAAAAAAAAAACGGAATTTTAATTAATGATTCAGTGAAACAAAATTCCAACAACTGGCTTCATTGAATCACCGTGCAGGTTTATAAAACCAAAATTCTAGTGATTGATTCACAACAGCAAAGCTCCAACAACTAACCTTTCTGAGATAAAAAAAAATATTTTAAAAACCAATTCACAGAACAAAACTTGAACAACTATGTCATAAAAACAAGATGTCAATAATTGTTTCACATAGAGAAAATTTCAATAACTGACCGTTCTGGGTAGCAAAAATATAATTCTAATAATTCATTCACAGAGGCAAAACTCCAAGAAGCGATCGTGCTGGGTCCCCAAAACAAAATTTTTCAATAATTGTTTCACAGAGGGAAAATTCTTAGAACTGTCCATGCTGTATCGCAAATACAAACATTAATGAGTGACTCACAGAAGCAAAACTCCAACTACTGACTGCATTGTGTCACAAAAAAATTTCAGTAATTGATTAACAAAAACATTTGATATATATAAATATCTAGTATACATACTGTCATCTATTTCTAAATGGTTCGTAATAAGGCGTAATATTTTAGGCACAACATCAAATGTAGATGGTAGCAAAAACATAATTCTAATAATTCATTCACAGAGGCAAAACTCCAAGAAGCGATCGTGCTGGGTCCTCAAAACAAAATTTTTCAATAATTGTTTCACAGAGGGAAAATTCTAAGAACTGTCCGTGCCGTATCGCAAATACAAACATTAATGATTGACTCACATAAGCAAAACTCAAACTACTGACTGCATTGTGTCACAAAAAAAATTTCAATAATTGATTAACAAAAACATATGATATATATAAACATATAATATACATACTGTCATCAATTTCTAAATGGTTCAGTTAATAAGGCGTAATATTTTAGGCACAACATCAAATGTATATGAAATGGCAGTGGCACGGAAGAAGAAATTTAAAACCGACACGAGTACTAAATTACCGGTTGGCTGTAACTGTGACAGCAGGGTGCATTGACCCTCGACGAAAACACGTAAGAGCTCTGTTAATTAATCTATACTATACTCGTCTGCACCAAGTTTCGAAACTCCAAAAAAAAGGGGGGTTGCAATTTCATGTCAGCGGTCCATTTGTCAGGCAGAGAAACAGACAATCGATTTTGAGTTCCCTTCCTCCGGCCTCGAAATGCAAATTGAAGAGCCCCAACGTTTGTTTGCGGGAGGTTCTGTTAATAATATAGGAGATAGTTTCATTATCGTATACGACTCTCTGCACGGAACAGGAATCGTGTCCCCATTTTAAGTTAATTGTTTAGAATGCCTAATTATATACCTTTTGAGTAAATTATTTTGAATTTTATAGAGAAAGCTGCGTACATCCTATGGCATTAAAAGTAATACTTTTGATGGTAATTTTGTCGGAGAAAAATCAATCATCATTTTGAAAAGGAAAACACATTAGATGTAATCTGAGTTTAATACACGACCTATGCGTACCTTCTCGCAAAATAAAATGACTGTGCCATTCTTTGGAATATATCTGTACTCAAAAAATTTATAAGCTATTGTCGTACAAAGGAAGAATAATGGCATGGCAAAGAAATGTAATGTATTTATAAACATACGTCAGTGCGATCACAGTATTGAAAAAAAAATTGCTATCAGTTTAAAGAAGTTTTAATTCCTGAAAGCTTCCTTAGAGAAAATATTCGGTAAGATCATCTTCTAGATACTACTACACTATCTGGTCAAACATATCCGGACGCCCAGTGGTACGGACTGGGAGAGTCCTGACGCATATATTGATATGATGTTGGTTCTCCTTTTGCATCGATGACAGCCTGCCCACGTCTGGGGAGACATTCCACCCATTTTTAATAGGTGTCCATAGGAATTGACTTCCAGGCGTCCATCACAGCTGAAGTGAGTGCTGGCAGTGAGGATGGTCGATTTGGCTGGCTACGTAATCTGCGTTCTAATTCATCCCAAAGGTGTTCAATGGAATTTAGATCGGGGCTCTGAGAAGGGCAGACCAGTATTTGAACAACCATTTCGTCAAACCATGCTTGCGCAAGTCTCGATGTGTGAATGGAGCAGTTATCCTGCTGGAAGAGAAATGGGCCTTCCCCGAAATATTGCCATAGATTTGGGAGAGCAGCATTGTCCAGAATGTCCACATACATCTCAGAGTTCATGTTTACAACCACAGGAACTAAGGAACCCAGGCCAAACCATGAAAAACACCCCCACACCATGATTCTGCCGCCACCAAATATAACAGTCGGCACAATGCAGTAACGGCATGGGAAATTACACACAAACAAACGGCATAAGAAGCGCTCGCCGGGCATCCGCCAAACACAGACGAGTCAATCGGACTGGCAGATTGTAAAGCGAGATTCATCACTCCAAAGAACATTTTTCCACATGTCCACAGTCCAATGACGGTGAGCTTTGTACCATTGCAATCGACGCTTCGCATTCTGGGAAGTGATGTTCCGCTTGTGAGCGACTGAACGACCATGGAATCCCAGGTTTTTTAACTCTCGGCGAACAGTCCTGCTGCTAGCACTAACGTCTGGTGAACTTTGGAACTCCTGAGGGATTTCAATCAACGAGGACTTGCGATTTTGTTTTACTACCGTTTTCAGAGTTCTACGGCTGCGTTCACTATTTTTTTTCGGCCTGCCACTTCGTTTTTCTGCACTTTCACTGCCTCGTAGTTTACACTTCACGATTACATCACCTACAGTAGATTTTGGCTTCTATAGAATGTCCGAAATTTCACGAACAGATTTCCCACAAAGGTGGCATCCCACTATAATGCCAAAGTCACTAAGCTCCTTTGACTTACTCATTGTCTCACAAACGCATAAATATGACCTGACAAACCACTACCAACACTTTTATAGCTTTCGGTTACGCTTCAAATTACGTCACCTGCCAGATCCACTTCTTTAGGGGGGTGTCCGGATACTTTTGGCCAGATAGTATATATATATATATATATATATATATATATATATATATATATATATATATATATATATATATATGTCGGACATATATATATATATATATATGTCCCATTTTAAGGTCGCGTGATCGCCCCCCATATTTAAGCCTCACAACTTCCCCCCCCCGTCCCCCTGAAGGCGTGCACACAAGGAGTAGCTAATTCTCTGCAGCACGTCCTCAGAAGAGAAAACACAAAATTCAATTTCAAAGATTTTGTGAGGCTTAAATATGGGGGGCGATCACGCGACCTTAAAATGGGATTTTGGTTATTAAAATATAGGATTTAACAATTAAAAAGTCTGGGAGTTCAAATAAGCGGCCTATGTATTGCAGTGAAAATGGAATTAATGGGTCGGCTTGATTCAATCTCCGAAGAACCACAGATTCTAAAGGGAAATTCCCCTTTTCATTATATAATCTTGGCGCATCTGTGGTTTGAGCGTCGAAGAGGAAGGAAATGCTGAGTTTAGCAAAAAAAGAACATGTACGATATGACATCACGCATAAGTAATGAGCGTCACTGAGCGTTGGTTTTAACGTTGAAACAAAGAAAAATCGCCAGAGCCATGGATAACTAGGGAATGGAAAGGATGTGTGCTGAAGGCGCACAGATTTTAATGGGATTGGGAAGCCATATCTTTTAGTTATGGAGCTGAGAGTCGTTAAGTGATTTAATAAATATGTTAGTAAATGATAATGGAGTTGTCGTCACTGTATTTGAGTTTGGATTCTACATTGCCTCGCCATCGGACCACGGACTGCAAAATGATTAATAGGATATTTGGAATGATGTGTTAAATAGATCGGGCGTGAAGCACCAGCGTCCGACATATATATATATATAATTAGAGGAGTAATGTAGCTGAAGATATTCAAATTTAGCTGAGAAATGCCTGTGAAGTGCATATTGTGTGCCTTGTTACAAACAAGGCTATATGTACAATAATGATACAGTGCTTAATGATAAAGAGCAAATTTCGGTGCGTGTCTACGGAAATTTACTCCCTACCCCTGTCGCAGTCATTAAGCTTCAACGCTCAAAAATTCTAGAAGATGCAATTACACGTTCATTTTCCTGAATAACGATGAGTATTGATTAAACATTTATTCCTCCCCCCTCAAATGTAAAATGAGGACTCGATTGTTGAATAGAAAATCTCAATAGTGGAAGATTATTTTACTCATATTCATGTGACTTCCGTTGGAAAGAAATAGAAAACATGTTAATAAACTGAAACTAGTAAATAAATAAAGTGGAACGAATGTGGATTATTTAGCATTTTTCTACCATACGTCCCCGTGAGATCTAATGGTAATTTAAAATGCATTTTGATACAATTGTAATAATCACTTCTCTCTTAGTGCATTCATTCTGTTATGGAATGAGTACATTTACATGTCTTTCTCCTAGGACAATAGAAAATATAAAATAAATAGGAAATATTTAATAAAGAAACATTTAAAATAGTTAAGCTAAACAGTATGCTATACCTTTAAAATGAATCCTTAGGGTGTCTACTAATGGTAACCTAAAGTATGGGCCACAGGTATATATATATATATATATATATATATATATATATATATATATATATATATATATATATGGGAAAGTAGGGTAATATGACGAACTCTGTATTTCTCCGACACAATCATAGATAGCAGCACCTATCCTGGCAATTCTTAAGACTCTAGTATTGGGTTATGACACCCACTACAAGTAATATAAGTTGAGATCATTTTGTGAGTAGTGTCGACTCAAATGTATTTCTTTAATCTGTGCTTGTCAATTTTGGACTTCACAGCGGAAGGAATTACCCGACTACGGTAAGTTATTTTTTCTCCTTCATTTTCTCTCTCAAAATACAACTTGTAACTTTAAAAATAATGTATGTTATAGTTTATTTACGATAAGCTTGGATACTGATTGAAAAGTTGAAATCGAAAATGGCGTTGTGGGGTAAGATGACGAGGAGCCTACCTTAGAATTAGTTCTGTCCAGATTGCTGTGAATGGATTCAGAGCTACTGGCATTGAGCCTCTAGACAGCAATATTTTCACAGTCGAAGATTTTCACGCTTCATACACCACTGATGTTGTTGAAAGCAACCAATTAGATTATCCTACCATTTGTCAGCAGCGCATTTCATCGGCCTTTCCTCCTGAACCTACCATTTCATCAACCCTATCCCCACATCCACCAACTTCCTCAGCTCTTCCTCAGCTCTTCCTCCACTTCCGATGGCCACCAAGAAAACAACCAGGAAACCAAGGAAGAAACTGCCTTCTTACCACATTTCTGGATCTCCTGTAAAACAAGCTCTTGAAAAAAAAAAGAAAAGAAAAACAATTGATGGAACTGAAACGACAGGAAAGATTCGAAAAAGGAAAGCTGAAACATTAGCGTCAAAGAAAGCTAAATGTTTACCGAAAACACCTAGAAAAAGAAGGAAAACTAGAATGCGTCAACGGGATTACTGATCATCTGATGAGTCATCACAAGAAGTTCCATATGAGGAGGACGACGACTATGTTACTGAAACATTATTGGAAAAAGACTACATTATATATATATATATATATATATATATATATATATATAATATATATATATATATATATATATATATATAATATATATATATATATATATATAATATATATATATATATATATATATATAAAATATATATATATATATTATATTATATATATATAATATATATATAGATATAGATATATATATACTAGGGGCTTGGCCTCTAGGCTCGCTACGCTCGCTCCTTTGTTAGGGACAAGGTCAAGCTATATTGAGTTTGTTGGAGCGCCATGGTCTTACGACTTTACCTCCAGTAGCAAGATATTTACATCAGAAAATATGTGCTCAGCAGTAAAATAAAAATATAAAAATTAAACCCTCTTCAGATAAGTAAAATAAAAAATATAATAAGAATTAAAAGAATAAAATTCAAATATTTAGAATAATTAGTAAAAGTGGGCGTCCACCGTGATCGAACCGGGGACTATCGCAAACTAGCAGCGCGCTCTAGCACAGCGCCAATCATGGCACAGTAAGTTGAATGAATAAGTTGCTAATAGCAAGATACATAGGGGTGATTCTCGGGCAATGCAACAGCTTTCATCCATTTACTGTTGTCACCCTTATGCGAAGGGGAATCACTGTTGAATCATCTCTGTTTCAGCTTTAAAATCCAATTAAAAATCGAAAATTTAAGATATAGACTTGAAATGAGGTTTATATGAATAAGAAAGCTTTCAGCGTCCAGATGATGTAAATATTTTCTTTGTAAGATAAAAATTCGAGGAGCATCGATATTATATCCACTTTGGGGACGATATTACTTGAAAATTTGTTTCATTTTTTGATGAAAATATTAGTCTGTTTTAAAATATTTTTAAGCAAATGAGGTCTAGTTTGAAAGAGAAATGTCTGTAGTCTTAGATTGTAAAAAGATCAAAATTCTACGATCCTTTTTTGGCAAGTTATCGTAATCTGAAGATAAAAAGTCAATATTTTCCCACAAAAAATAAAATTAAAAAAACTCAAAGTCCGACGAAGATGAGACATGTCTTACTCTGTTCCCCACATTTATCTGCCTCTATTGGCATCGGTCTCGACCCCATACCTCCAGCGGTTTCGGAGGAAATAGTCTGACAAGGTTTTGACAGCGGCGGCGGCTGTTACTTTTTTTTGGAATAGAGAGATATAATATAATATATATATATATATATATATATATATATATATATATATATATATATATATAAATAAATAAATATATATATATATATATAAATATATATATATATATATATATATATATATATATAAATAAATAAATATATATATATATATATATATATATAAATATATATATATATATATATATATATATATATATAATATATATATATATATATATATATATATATATATATATATATAAATAATTAGAGCCTATTGGTAGCGTGTTGGCTTTCGGTATTGAGGGTGCTCGGATTGAATACCGACAAGCTTTATTACATACCTTCGTGTCTAGGCTGGATATGGGCAAGGTACGATTCCTCCAGCATTCTCTAACTCTCCGAATACTTTTTGAACTTAAAATATAAGATTAATGTTTGATATAGGCAGTGTTTCAGAAAAAACGTACTGAAGTCAGCCACTTTATTTTTAAATTCACTTGCCTTGTCTTTTATTCCACCTTGCATACTAAATAATTTAACCAATAGTGGTTACTAAGAAAATTTTTGTGGCTAAGACAATTGGCAATCAATCCAGAGGTAGACCAAAACAAAAACAGTCTGATTCTATCTACAAGGACTTTTACATTTTAAATTGTGGGAATTGGAAAACTGTTGGTGGGAAAATATAAAATGAAAGAAACTCCTTCAGAAAGCCACGGCCCACACTGGGCTGTCGTACCGATGTTGATGAAGCCAATCAGACTGGTGAATTTCGCCATATAGTCTGACAGTTCAGTATCCATTTAAGCTGTTCTGTTTGCCTCCGTATAATACTTTCGCAGACACTTTGTACGGAAATATTTATATAATGACTAGCTGAAAACCCGCTCTTCGCTACGGAGTACATTCAAATTAAATACAACGGCCAATATATGCAATTAATGCCAAAAAAATAAATAAACAAATATATATATATACTACATATATATATATATATATATATATTTATTTATTTATTTATTTATTTATTTATTTATTTATTTATTTATAATAAATACGAAGATCAATGCATACAATTGATGTAAAAAAATATATGTATATTTATAAAAAAATCGTAAGGGGTATTTTTATAGACAAAATAATTTATAAGAAAATATTCAAATTAAATGTAATAGGACATACTAAAGAATATAGTACAGTTAATATTGTACAGTTTGAGGAACATCTTTTATTGTATCTTTTATTGTATTTTAATATTTTTTTGGATAATGTCCAATCGTCTGCCGCATTAGCAAGAAAAAAATATTTTTTTGTATATTTTGTTGTTAAGCCCGTGACGAAAAATTTATTTAAAGTACCAGAAGAAGAAATCCCATGATCAGCATTTAAAAATTAAATTCTAAAAATTAATCTTTAAAAATTCACCAACAATCAGAAAATGGAGGTAAAAGTTCGAAAAAGATTTCATTTTAAAGGAATTTTTAGGAATGTTTCTATTGATATAAATTTTATAACCCTCAAATTATAATTTTAAATGCAAACATTAAAGAATATTATAAAAACTGCTTAAAAATTTAATTTAAAAAATCTAAGAAGAATTTTTCAAATAAATTTCTTAGTGCACCCCTACACTATAAGAAGAATCGCCATGCAAAATTTCAGCGCTTTAGGTCCAGCGGTTTGGTCTGTGCGTTGCATGTCAGTCAGTTAGTCAGTGAGTGAGTCAATCAGTTACGGAACTGTTTTATATATATAGATGATAACGAAACATTGAGTTTGTTTGTGTAATTTGACTCAAGAAAAACTGTACACAGAAGCACCGTATTTGTAATAATACGTATGCTGCCCCCTGAAAACTGTAAAAGCAGATTAAAATAGGTTTCCGCAAAATGACTTTTAAATGTACAGTCGAACCCAATTATAACGAACTTCAAGGGACCAAGGGTTTTGTTCGCTTTCTCCAGTGGTTCGCTATATCAGAACCGTTAAGAAAAATGCTAAAGTTCACAAAATGCATAATCCATTAGTTGCAATGTGTATTAAATAATGATGTATTAAAAAACGATAAAATCTATTAAAAATGATCATTAATGAATTAAATCGACTAAAATCGATTACATTAAACTGGCACAATACTAATTAAATTACGTACAGTAGGAAAACGGCGGGACTAAAATTTTCGTTCGTTATATCCGTGAGTTCGTTATATATCGGGTTTGCTATAACGGGGTTCGACTGTATAGGTATTTTGAATTATAGTTTACTGTATGTTCGTCATTGAGTAGAGTAAGCTTTTGTTAGTTCAGTTCATTTAATTACTTTCTTTAACATGTATCGTTACTGTTATGAGAAAAACAAAAGCTAATATATTTTCTAATGTCTGTAATAGATTGAAAAAAAAGAGAAGATGTTCAAGAGTGTTTAGAAGATTAAAAACCATCGAAATTCCTGTTATCAAAAATATTCTCTCATCAAGACATGGAAACTTCTGTCTTTCCTTTTTCGAGGGCTGGTGGTTATGAAATTTCTTTCCCTCGTTCTTCTGACAAGCAATTTCCCCTTTCATATCGCACCATCTGAGGATGCCTCTCACGACGTTCTTCTAGA
>OU015490.1:161327921-161427921 GCA_907164885.2 Dolomedes plantarius | reverse complement strand
CAGTATATTCCAGCAATTAATTCGTTAGGAAGACTGGCCCTGTTTCAGGTAAAAAAAAAAAATAATGGCGTGCTTGCTCTATCAAAACTAAGAAGGGAGCCATTTTATACCCCAAATAATTAATTTAAAAATATTTATGAAGCATTTATATGGTAAATATGAATCCCATTATAACGAGTTTCTGTTATAAAATCAATTTTTTATGACTGGCATTGATTATGAAAATGAAGCTGATATGATAAGGCTATTGTATATATCCGAGTATCTAAGTTAGTATAGTTTCAATATATAATATATGACATGATTTTGGGGGAACACCTTGGCACAATATGGAATTCCACCCCTTTGAAACCACGCCGGTAATACAGTTTATGGGCCAAGAATGTTATTAATTTAGACATTTAAGGTCGAACAATACTATAAAGAGAGAAAAATTTCACCTAGCTAAAATTTATATATATGGACAGTTATTGTTATCTTTTGGTGATGCATATTTTGTCTAACACAGTGTCCAAAGCCTTCTTGGGTAAACAGGATCATCTTACACAGGATTAGAAAAATATGTTTTCATCAAAGTTTTTCCCAATATTTTCATCAAAATTTCCGAATAAGAACCGCTATTGTTATATTTTTGGTGATGGGCATTTTGCATTACAGTGTCTAGAGTCTTTAAGGTTAAATCATTCAAAACTGAACTGGAAAAATATTCCTTTTCTTCAAATTGAGTACAACACCATAACAACGACTAATTAACCAAACTGTTTTCAACGTTTTCCGCACTTGAAAAACAACCAGACCGAAACTACAATCGAAAGTGGAACTCTTAGCTACCCCGACCTTTGGACTGGTAGGCCATTATTGATCTTTACTAATAAAACTCAGATTTCTGTTCAAACGGTTCATGTAGAGAAAGTATCAATAGAAGATGAAATGTCTCTATACACGAAATAATTATTAGGGGTGATCGGCCCGGGTCCGCTGAAAGCAGCTGAAGCATTTTCTTGGCGTTCAGTGGATTCAACGCACTTCTCTCACCGGGTAAACCAAAACTGAGTAGCATAATCTTGCCTTCTGTGCTAATCATGCTATCTCAAATGGGAAATCGTTTGTCGCATTTGTGATTTGTTTGGAGAGAATATTGCATTTTATCCCTTGAATGTCTGAGGAAAAAAGTTAGAAAGTTGTCATTGCTCCTAATGATAATGATTATTGTAAATTATAAGAAATTTTGGTACTTTTCCGTTAGCTGGGCGCATTTGGCGTTTGTCCTAACAAGTATCGCCACTGACGAGAATGAAAAGTTGCCAGCCAACAACCTTAGGAAAAAGGTTTAATGGGTAATAGACAGGCTACATTTTGAAGACGTATTCTACCACACGAAACTATGGAGGAAGAGGGTGGATCACCGGGTTTAAATCTGAGAGAACATGAATTCAGAGACCCAGCTAAATAACTCCAAAATTCACATGAATAAAAATTGGAAACTAATTGACCACAACTATATTTGCTTTCTTCACAATCGTACAAAAGATTGAGGAATAGTGATGAAGTACCATATGGCAATATAACGCTGACGATATAACTGGCGAACAGCACGCCACCATTTGCAATCGTACATAGCTGAAGTTCTGTGGAGATGGTCCTTTTGATGACATCTTGAAAGATATTAAAGATTTTGGTCTCCTAACTAAATATTTACTAAATTAATAAAATATTCATGTTTACTGATATATTTTGTTTATTCATGCACACGTATTACGGGAGTTGCAGTTAATTAAACAAAACAACAGACAATGCGACTTGTAAACCAAATTTGGCGATTGTCGGAAAAGTACCAAAATTTTTATCTTCATCTTAAACTTCTCGTTCATAACGCCAAATTGCATTCCTTTCATTGCTGCAGATGTCGCTATAACGAGATCTCTATCATTTTAATCTCCAAATTATCAAATTTTCCTCATTCACTATACTTTGGCAAATACAGGAATATAACCCCTCCTCTTTCTAGAAAAACGTGCTGACCATTTCACAACTATGGCATATCATGATCCTAATCAGTAAACCGCATATGCAGTGTGTAAAGCATTTATTTTTTCTCAATATTAACATTGTACAATAAGAACACTGACCACTTAGTTTCATCTTTTGACTCCATTTAGTTATTGTTAATCACACTTCTTATAACAAGACTTTTCTTACAGTAGTAACATTTGGTTTTACAACAAACTTCAAACTTTAATCCATAGTCTAGAAACACAGAATTTGCTGAGAAACTAGTTCAAACAAAAGTAGTATAACGACAAAAAGTCAGCAGATTTGGTCACATTTATTACAAGACTATATCCTGTCACAATGTAGACAGCATGACCTAGTTCAGTCAAGGTGGTCGTATTTTGGCTCGCTAAATCTATAGAATTTCTCGTTTCAGAACAGGCATTGTTCCCATTTTAAAGACTGAAGCTTTTTATATGTCACTTTATAAGCCTACTGTTCGGTTGGAATGATGCTAAATGCACTTTCAAGTCTCTCTTATGTAATTATATGGTATATTTTGATTTTAAAACTTTTGTTTTCCTTCTTTTCCTATATAAAACGAACTCAAGACTTTTGTCAGTAAAACGTGTGATATACTAGAATTCCTGGTTACGGTTCAAATTCAGTAAAATTTGATGTTAATTTTATAATTGAAAGATTAAGCAACTGTTTTAGGGGGAAAGATTCAGAGACTCTTTAAAAGATATTGGAAACTGCCAAAATCTTATGTATATTATTTATTTTTGGTTATTTCCTTTGCTAAATAAAATAGCATCACTAGAAAAATTCTAGTACCGTTAGGAAATTCGGAGGTGCATTGCGCTTTCCTAGCACAAAATCGATAAATACAAAGAAATCAACACAAGATATTCAATCTCCTATTGTAAAACATTTATTTAAGGTTTTACTTCTTTGGGGATTTTTTTTTACCGGTACACATTTATCTAGTTGTCTGTAAAATATGTCATAAAAATTATAATCGTGTCTATTTCAACTTAAACTAGTTATTGGTCAACAGATTGAGAAATTTTAGAAAAATATTTAAACTATCGGAAGATAATGAAATTAAGTAAAATTCTAGTCATACGAAGTTGCAGAAACAGTTTTAGAAAAAAGGATAAAAACTTTCAAACAGCCGTAAATTATGTAAAACTACAAAAATATAATAAACAATATTTTTTTATCATTTTTTAGCTGAACAAAATAGCATCACTAGAGAAACTACAAGGTCTGTCCAGAAAGTAATGAGACTGAGTCCATGAAATTCATTTATTTGAAGATAATTTTATAGACACTTAATAGTCTTCAAAATAGCCTCCTCCTGCATTAATACACCGTTGCCATCGACTCTGCCACCCATTGATGCCCGCCTGGAAGTCTTCAACTGGAATGCTGTTCAGAACGCGCGTTACGTTTTTCTGCAAGTTCTCCAGATTGTCAAAACGATGACCTTTGTGGCGAGCAGCGATAAGCCATAAAGTTTTGTGTAAAACTAAACAAATCAGCTACTGAGACGCTTGCCAAGTTACAAGAAGCCTACGGGAAGGATCTTTGTCCAAGGCTCAAGTGTTTAGGTGGCACAAAGCCTTCAAAGACGGAAGAGAGGACGTCGATGATGAATAACGCGCTGAGCTTCCATCAAGTTCTCGAACTTCAGACAATGTGGCTAAAATTAAAGCGCTTTCGGACTCTGATCATCGGATGAGTGTCCAAATGATGTCTTCCGGGCAGACAGTTGATGCATATTTTTACAAGGAAGTGCTTCAAAGGTTGAGGAATAGAATTGCGCACGTCCGCCCGGAGCTCACAAACAATTGGATTCTGCACCCCGATAATGCGCCGGTCCACCGTTCAGCCCAATCTGTCACCGCCGGCCTTTTTTCGATTCCCTCTGTTAAAATCCAGCTTAAAGGGTCATCGTTTTGACAATCTGGAGAACTTGCAGAAAAACGTAACGCGCGTTCTGAACATCATTCTAGCTGAAGACTTTCAGGCGGGCATCAATGGGTGGCAGAGTCGTTGGCAATGGTGTACTAATGCAGGAGGAGGCTATTTTGAAAACTATTAAGTGTCTGTAAAATTATCTTAAAAAAGAAAGAATTTTATGGGATCAGTATCATTACTTTCTGGACAGACCCTGTATTTCTAGTTCTACCAGGAAGCACTGAGATATATTTAGGATTTCATTGAAAAGAATAAAGAGCGTAGGTCAAATAAAGGTAATCAATCTAATATTTTAAAAGATATATTTTTTAATGTTTTACGTATTTAAGATTTTTTTCGCTGTAAAGCATTTCCAGTTAGCTATGATATATGAACCGTTTATTTTGAACGTGGTGTAAGTAAATTTTTTTTATGAGATATAACATAATTTGTGATTAATTTAGTGTAAACTTTTATTTATAACTAGTTAATATTTAATATCTTAAAAAATGCCAATGCTTTGTTCAATTTAAAATTTGGCCAATAAAAGAAACTGCGTAGCGACTAATATGCTAACCCTTAGTTTTCTCAGAACAACAAAAAATGGGCTTGCACCACTTTCAAAATAAACGGTCCATATGTTAAAGAGTATGTAACACGAATAATGTAAATAATTGAACACAAAATAATACATATAAAGAAGGCATAGACAGCCAAACAAATTAACAGAAAACCTACCCTAGAATTGAAAAATTTTAACTTTCCAATAACAGATTGCGCAGTTGCAACAAATCCTCATACTGAAAACAGACAAATATAACTAAAAAGTAAATAATTCAACTGAGAAAGATAACTACTAACAGGAAGAATGCAGACAAAATAAACCGAAATCACGCCCTTAGGACTCAACGCACCATAAATGCAAGATTCTGTAGCAGTAAAAGAACTAAACCATATAACGAGGCTGGTCTCTTCATCAGGAGGCCTAACCAGTTACCTAAAGGGGGAACTTTCTGAATAGATCTGGTCTAACCAAAAGACATCCCAAGGCCCCGAGATCCACATTGATACTGATAGTCAAATCAAATGAAAATAAACAGACTTCCTGCACTTAGAGCTAAACACACCATAAATGCAAGTAAGCATGCAATCCTAAAAGAACACAAATGAAAAGACAGAAATACAAAAGGTACAATCACCCTATTCCAATGAGTTTGATTTGACTATCTGTTTCAATAGGGATCTCGGGGCCTTGGGATGTCTTTTGGTTAGACCTGCGTCCTATTCAGAAAGTTCCCCCTTGAGGTAACTGGTTAGGCCTCCTGATGAAGAGACCAGCCTCGTTATATGGTTTAGTTCTTTTACTGCTACAAAATCTTGCATTTATGGTGCGTTGAGTCCTAAGTGCGTGATTTCGACTTATTTTGTCTGCATTATTCCTGTTAGTAATTATCTTTCTCTGTTGAATTTATTTACATTTTAATTATATTTATACAATATGCATCTGATAGTCTGAGATTAGAAAATTAACAAGAGAAAAAATTAACTTTAGCTTAACATTGGAATTGAAGATCAGCGGGAGTCTTTTATCAAGTCTGCGTTATCGGATTTAATTAAGGCGACCTATGCTGTAGTACAAGGATATCAGAAATTTCTGGAAAATAGTCCTCGACAGGAAATGCAGGCAACTGTAGTTGAAATGATGCATTTATTTGTCGAAACAAATGTAATTTTCTCCTATATTCCCCTGTACCTTTGACAACACAGAGTATTTATTGCAAAGAAGTATTCTTGATAACCACAATCAAATAAAAAGAACGGCGGTAATTGTTTCAATCTAATTAATAGATCATTATCAGACCGACGAACATTGATGTGATTGTCATTATGATTTGGCATTTGCGAATTGTTTATCTGTTATCTCGGAAACAATTTTCACCGTCCTTTTAATTTGATTGTGGTTATCAAGTAGCCCTTCTTTGTACTGTTTTGTGTTTCCGCAAGTTTCCAGAAAGTGATCATTTCCTCATTCTGGGATCTTTATTTTGTATCATTCTTTCACGGAGTATGTAGATGAACGTTTTGATATAAATTTTAAATATCGCTCACGTAAATTCGATTTGTATAATGGTATTACCAGGTATTACTCAATACTACTTATTGATGTTACTTCCAGACGCTCTAAATTCACACGTTCGCCATGAACAGGGCCCGACTTAGCCTAATTGGGGCCCGGGGCAAAAACTTCTTTGGGGGCCCCCCTCTGCTTCACTACTTCAGTATTGAAGAACCGAACTTTATGGAGGTATTTAAATTTTTCACCTCATTATAGATATATAACAAGAATACTGACTAGAACCTAAAATAGCTATAAAGTCCCCCCCCCCCAAAGGTATGAAATTAATTAATCAAAAGAATATTTGACATTTGTGAGAATTTTGAGAGAATACAACTTATAATTGATTAATGTGATTTCTCAGTGTTGCGAAAATCCAACAGAATCCACTGAACACTATGCAACTGAATTTTTTGCAGTTGCGATTAAGATGACCTAGTTAACAATCATATCGCTGCAGTTTGTGAACTTTTCTCAAGTTTCCGAAATGCAGTTTTCTGATTGTTAACTTTGTCATCTAGTTGCGAAAAATTCATATCCTTCCTGACATTAGGTCGGAATTCAGCTAAATTTCGCACTAGAAAGCCATGGATTTACGAAATATAGATATTTTGTGTTCATACGATAGATTAATGAAGAAGCTAACATAAAACTGACGGATTTTACACTGTACTGATATTTTGTTTAAAAAAAGTTCATTAAAGAAGGAAACGTAAAATAAACTTTCTATTTGATTTGGGGGCCCCCTCTGAAGTGGGGGCCCGGGGCAACTGCCCCGTATGCCCCTGCCTTAGTCAGGCTCTGGCCATGAACAAATATAAGAAGAGAGTCATATTTTTAAGGCGTCTACTAACGAATACAATCCCTCATAGATGAAATCCTTAAAAGTGTGTTCAGCAAAGAACACAAAACTTTTGTGTTTAAACTCGCGATTTTAGCCTCGTAGGCAAGAAGTAAAGAATAAAAATTCAGATAGTTTCTTTTAATGAAACTACCGCGGGTTATTAACGTAGAATTACTTATCGTTGCTTACCTCTTTTATATATATATATATATATATATATATATATATATATATATATATATATACAGTGGCTTCCAAAAGTGTTCGTACATTTACGATTTTCAATGAAATTGGGGTCTGTCCATTAATTGAAATGAATATTTCAGAATGGGTATTTAATAATAATATCTATAATCTATTCTTAACAAAATTACATGAAATATTTTGAAAACATAGAAAACTTTATTTTTAAGAAACCAAAAATCAAAAAGTAACAAAAACTTTATCTCACAAAAGTCAAGGTACACCTGTAAAAAATCTTTACATATTAGTAAATATTCTAATTTTTTGTTAAATTAATATTTAGTAGGATATCCTTTAGCATCCACAACAGCTTTTAAACGTCTGGGAACAGATTGCAACAGTTCTTTTGTAACATCTGCATCAATGTTCATCCATTCTTCCATCATAATTGTTTTTAGTGCGCTTTTCGTGTGAATGTCGTATTTTCGCACTCGAACCTCCAGTTCTCTCTAAATATGTTCTATTGGGTTTAAATCTGGCGATTGAGGTGATGTTTTCAAAACTTGTGGACAATTATAGAGACACCAGAGGTAAACGTTGAGAGCCGTGTGCTTAGGATTGTTATCTTGATAAAAAACAAAGTTGTTTCCAATACCCAAATTTTGGGCTGATAATTTTATCTCTTAAAATATTTACATAAACATCATGATTCATTATGCCATCAATAATTACGAAATTACCTAGTCCTGATGCTGACATGCACCCCCAGACAAGGACAACTCCACTGCCATGCTTAACTGTTCCTACTAAGTTCTTGGGATTAAATTCCTCATTTTTTCTTCTGCATACGATTATACGCCCATGGGAACCAAAATTGTTAAACTTGCTTTCATCGGCAAATAAGACGTTATTCCAATACGTTTGGGGCTTATTTATCATTGATAGAGCGTAGGAAAGCCTAAGCTTTCTGTATTTCTCACTCACAAAAAAATTTCTACAGGCAGAACGCCCATGTAATCCAGCTGCTCTGAGAACTTGTAGAACAGTTTCAGGTGAAATCGAAGTAGAAAATGCTTCATTACATTCTGCAGAAACTTTTACAGCACTCAAACGTGGATTTTTCACAAATTTTCTAAGTATAAATCTCTGATCACGTTTTGTTAACTTTGCCAGACATTTTCTTACCTTGTTATCGATCCGATTTTCTTCTTGTAAGCATTTTATCACATACTGCACAGTAGAATGGGATAAATTAAGTAATTTAGCAATATTCCGAACTGATTTGCCACTACTATGATGAAAAATAATCAATTTTCGAATGCTGTTTGTTGTTTCTTTAAGACAACGAGACAATTTTAAATAATAAACAGAATAAAACGGAGTAGGCAAGCAAAAATTAAAGCCAAAGGATATTTTAAATACCACCACAATTCAAAAATAAAAATGAAGTGCCTGACGATAATTTTAATTATGAATTTATCCGAAAATATTTCATTGTACGATGACTTTTGTGAGATAAAGTTTTTGTTTCTTTTTGATTACTAGTTTCTTAAAAATAAAGTTTTACTATGTTTTCAAAATATTTCATATAGTTTTGTTAAGAATAGATTATAGATCTAATTATTAAATACCCATTCTGAAATATTCATTTTAATCAATGGATAGACCCCTATTTCATTAAAAATCGTAACTGTACGAACACTTTTGGCAGCCACTGTGTGTGTATATATATATATATATATATATATACAGTGGACGCTCGTTAATTCGAACTCGAAGGTTCTCAGAAAAAAGTTCGAATTATCCGATGTTAAGAGAAAATATATAACTTTAAATGTGTATCACTGAAGAAGAAACTCTCCTAGTATGTATAACCCTAGAAAATATATTATACTATGTTATCTAAAGTTAAACATATTAAAAAGCAATACAGACTTACCTTAATCATAAAATGAAGCAGAAGATATGCAGTATAAAGTAAACTTTTATTAAAAATATGAATTACACTTTGGGGAAAAACTGTAAAATGGATGTTTGGTTCTGTTTATGATACCTACATTGTTCAGCCAGCTTCTCGATTTGAAGTAAACATTTCAATTCATTTTCAGAGGAAGGTTCCATCTGAATAAATGCTTTCAGAGTTTTAATAGAGTTCATTATGGCCGCATTAAAAATATCTTTCGGCAAGTAAGTAGAAAAAAGCCCTGGCAGTTTCCTACCGAAATTAGTGCATACGTCTTCGTTTACATGAGAGCTTTGGCCACATACAGTTTGATAAGAAATATTTTGCCTTGACTTAAATCGAGAAAGCCATCCATCACTGCATTTAAAATCTTCAATACCCATTCGACTTGCCAATGCATCAGCCTTCGTCAGCACTAGGGGTCCATTTATCGTAAAATTTCGAGATCTAACATCCTGGAGCCATAGCAGTAGAGCTCTTTCTAGAACTTCTTGGGACGCATTTCCCATGCGTTTCCTTCCTGTAGCAAATTTTGATTTTTCCCATGAATCTAAAATTGACTCCTTGTTTTTCAAATTAGTTGACAAGGCATTTTTTTAATTCCATAGTCAGCTGCTAACTTTTTTTTACATTCGCCATTCTCTACTTTCTTTAAAATTTCTACCTTTGTCTCCAAAGTTAGGGTTTTGTACTTTCCACATGTAGACATCCTGAATTTTTACACGTTCACACCACACAATAAGGAAGAAAAACTAGACCACATTAACTTGTCTGCACTGCAGTTATAACGGACGCAGCTCCCTAGAATCTGTAGTAAAGACTAGTTTTTCTGAAATTCTAAGAAAATCGACCCAAATAAAGGAAAATTGCTTTTTTCCTTTAGCACTAATAAGGACACTAGCTACTAACGTTTAGCGGACATGCAATAGTCTAGGAATGCAGGCATGTGCCTCTTTACACAGAAAAGAAATTTTGACACACAAAATAATAAATATAGTGTGTATTTTCTCCATTAAACGAGGAAAAAGAATTTTTTTTGTCAAATTTTTAGTTCGAATTAACCGAAGTGATAAAAATTAGTTCGAATTAACGAGATATTTTTAACATTAACTCCAATACAAGTTTTTGGAGGCCTTTGGATTAGTTCGAATTAAGCGAAAGTTCGAATTAACCGAGTTCGAATTAACGAGCGTCCACTGTATATATATATATATATATATATGTATGTGTGTGTCAAAATTTTGACGAATATTGGTACTTTTCTGTTTAACTGTCTACTGCTTGTCCAAGCGATAGAGAATGGGTTTGGCGCACTGCCAAAATTATAACTTGCGACTTACGGACGGACGGTTTTAGCGTCTGAAATTTTGCTTTTCGGAGGGCTGTCATGGAGGAACGTAATCCTACGTTTAAAACTTTGCTATATGGTGTTAATAAGTGTTACTGAATTCTTTTTATTGGCTTAACTTTCACACATTCTAAATCCACACGTTCGTCATGAACAAACGTAAGAAGAAAGACAAATTTTTACTGCGTCTCAAAACACGGGCAATTACACACAGTTGAACACTCAGAAGTGTGTTCAGTAAAAACCACACAACTTTTGTGTTTCAACTCACGATTTTAGCCTCGTGGGCAGGAAGTAAGGAAAAAATTGCTATTTGGTGTAAATAAGTGTTACATAACACTATTTGTTAGCTTAATTTCCACACACTCTAAATCCACACGTTCGTCATGAAAAGATATAAGAAGAAAGTCACATTTTTAGTGCGTCTCATAACAGCTACAATTATCCACAGTTGAACACTCAAAAGTGTGGTCAGTAAAGAACACACGACTTTTGTGTTTCAATTCGCTATTCTAGCCTCGGGGGCAGGAAGTAAAAAAAGAGTGCTGTTTGGTGTTACTCCATTCTGTTTATGGGTTTAACTTCTCCCACACTCTAAATCCTCACATTCGTCATGAACAAATATAAGAAGAAAGTCACATTTTTAGTACTCTCATAACAGTACAATTACACACAGTCGATCACTCAAAAGTGTGTTCAGTAAAGAACACGCGACTTTTGTGTTTCAACTCGCGATTCTATCCCTGTGGGAAGGAAGTAAAAAAAAATGCTGTTTGGTGTTACTGAATTCTGTTTATTGGTTTAACTTCTCCCACACTCTAAATCCTCACATTCGTCATGAACAAATATAAGAAGAAAGTCACATTTTTAGTGCGTCTCATAACAGTACAATTACGCACAGTTGAACACTCAAAAGTGTGTTCAGTAAAGAACACACGACTTTAGTGTTTCAACTCGCGATTCTAGCCTCGTGGGCAGGAAGTAAGAACAAATTGCTATTTCGTGTTACTAAGTGTTACTTAGTAACACGAAAGTTAACTTAGTTTAACTTCCCCACACTCTAAATCCCCACGTTCGTCATGAACAAAAATAAGAAGAAAGTCACATTTTTAGTGCGTTTCACAACAGTTACAATTACACATAGTTGAACACTCTAAAGTGTGTTCCGTGAAGGACACACGACTTTTGTAATTCAACTCGCGCGCGGGGGCAAGGAAGTAAAAAAAGAAAAGAATTGCAACACATGTTTATTATTCCCAAACAATACGACGGTCAATTAAATTTTATTCCCTGGGACGGGATAGAGGCAGTATATCCATAGCACTGAAGTCGAACATAGCAACAGCAAAATCGATGTGGGGGTGAGGAAAAAAGGAAAAAAAACGGAAGGGTAAATTTCGAGGCACGTACAGTTCCCTCTTTTTGTTATTCGTTTGCGTAACCAAGGGCCCCAAATCCTATTTCCAACTAAATTAGAAGTTAATGTTTCTAAGCCGCATGCCGCGATCAATTGTGTTTCGGCTGAGGCAAAGCTGACGGATCCAGGCCGGTTTTCGTAAAAAAGAACTTGGAACGTGTTTGTTTATATAGTTAAGTAAACTAGGAAATTTTGCTGTGAAAAAGAATAGTCATTGTAAACATGGCCGATGATCTTGTTATGATGGGTTGGTCTGTTTATCATACTGATTGAAACAATGTGTTATTATAAAGTCCTTTTTCTTCGGTTGAGCGGAATAATGTCTTTATTTGGGGTGAAATCGGAATGTTTCGTAAAATGTAAATAATTTGAGCGCTTATATCTCTACGTCTAACAAAGAGACGTACTAACAGTTTGGTCTTGTTTCGTCAAAAATGGGGTTGATGTGTGAACTAGCTGAATATGCGTACTTTACTAGGGAGTACATTTTAGGATAATTACAATGAAAAAATAATGAAACTGCTTTTTAGAGGATAATAATATAGTACAGTTAATATATAGTACTGTTTATGGAAAATTTCTTTTACTGTATTTTAATATTTTTTTATCAGTTTATTTCCTTGTTATACACATGATGCAAAATTAATTTAAAGTATCACAAAAAGAAAAGAAATCTCGTGATCACCATTTAAGAAATTAAATTCAAAAAATTAATCTTTAAAAATTCCCTAAAAATCCGAAAATAGAGATAAAGATTCGAAAAAGATTTTATTTTAAAGGAATTTTTATGATCTTTCTCTTGATATAAACTGCAAAACCCTCAAATTATTATTTTAAATGCAAAATTTGAAGAATGTTACAAAAACAGCTTAAAAATTTAATTTTAAAAGATCTAAGGAGAATTTTTCAAAAATCTTTCTTAGTGCACCCACCTCTACACTATAAGAAAAATCGCCATGCAAAATTTCATCCCTTTAGGTCCAGCGGTTTGGTCTGTGCGTTATCTGTCAGTCAGTCACTCACTCACGGAACTGTTTTATATCTATAGATAGGCAAGAGTCATTTTGATATTTTAATAGTTTAAGCTTTAAAAAAAATACGAAGAGGGTGACGTCTAAGCTAGTGTTTGCTACACTTTGCAGGTTTCACTAGAAGTATGTCCCAATATATAATAGATAGATATAAAAAAACGAACTAAAGAAAGGTCAGCAGGAAATGAAACTATATTACTTTGAGCTTTTAGTGCTAAGGAAACTTACAAGCTTAAATTTTTTAATGTGTTATTGCTTTATGATTTTATTTTTTAAAAAAATACCAGGAGGCTGATGTCCAAGCAAGTACTTGCTACACTTTGAGGACTTCAATAGAGGTATGTCCCGAAGTATTAAAGAAAGATTTAGAAGACGAACCACAAAAACTTTCAGTTGAAATCTAAAGATCAGCAATTTGCTCTTCGATAACTCTCATCCTTCTCAAACAAACGTCGCATCAGTCTAAAGAAGACTGGGTGTGTTTCACTTTAAAAAAATTTTGAACGTCATCTTTGTCATTTTTTCCCTTTAACTATCTCCATAATTTTTCATTAAAGGTAAAATTTCTGAAAACATTTTCCTTTAAATAAAATTTATCTTCAAAAGATTATTTTTTCCTGTTACAGTGATTATACTTTATTTTTTACTACCCGTTTCAGTTCCATAGAATGACTAGAAAGAACATATCATGTTCTACTTTAAACTCTTCCAACACTGTAAAAATGAAATTCTGTTTCAGGATGTAATGTTTCTGGGTAGTAGTGAATTTACCTCTTTTAGATATCCTATATTTGTGTCTTAAATATGATTTCGTACCCTTCGAGTTATACTTCCATTTTTGAAATATATCTAAAACAGCATGTATACGCTGATACTAATATATATACATATATATATATAAACATATATATATATATATGTATATACATATATATATATATATATATATATATATATATATATATATATATATATGCATACATATATATGTATATACATATATATATATAAATATATATACATATATATATATAAATATAAATAAATAAATATATATATATATATATATATATATATATATATATATATATATATATATATATATATATATATATATATATATATATGACACGTTCGCTACTTACACCCTTCCCAGTACGTCGTCTTAAATCCAAACTTATTCTTTCTTAAACTATCTCTACATAATTATTAAAGTTATAGCAGTCAATGAGTTAAAAGACCGGTGGCAAAGAACTGCAATTAGTACATCATCTAACATAGTTTATTTTCCAAATAATTTCCTACCTGATTCAATCTGTTAATTTTAATCAAGAACAAATCAAGCTCCCGCGCGACGCGTGACTGTCTTAATCAAGAATTTCCCGCCGTCTGATTAAAACGCTATTGTTTTTTACCATCTAAAGCCATCGCGCATGTCCACAAGAGCTTCGTTACGTAGGCACCGAAGATGAGGCAGAGGCGTTTACCACGAATGGCCACTCAAAACCAAAAGGAATTTCCCCGATTTCTCTCGATGCATTTCGAACCAAGATATGAGAATAGTGGCGAATTACGCCACGACAACAAATTAATTACTAAGCCCTCTTTAAATTTAGAGTAATCATTCTTTCCCCACTAAATCCTTGACATATATATATATATATATATATGTATTTATATATATATATATATATATATATATATATATATATATATATATATATATATATATATATATATATATATATATATATATATTCATATATATATATATATATATATATATATATATATATAAATATTCATATTCTTGGGCCTGTATTCTTGGGATACATGCTATCCCACCCCGTACGGAAAAACTGAATCTTGATATTCACTAATAAACAATTATGTTGACCCCTGAACTAAGCCAGGAACATACTGAGGTCTGGTCAGATGTGTTATCCCACACGTTAAGTCCACGACATGATTTTTTTTCAGCTGTTTGTTTTACACACCTTTTGCAATGATTTTCCCTTCTCAAATGTATCAATATTTAAAAATATGCATATGAATATGAAAAATACTCATCATTGTGGATAGAAAAAATGCTTGAACATTTTCAAATGTTTTTTAAATTTTAAAATTGAAAGAAAGATTTAAATATTTAATTTGAAATTTTAAAAGACTTAAATTTAAAATATAACATATAAAGACTGTTTAATTTTTGGAAAATGTCTATTTCCATATTTTTTTCAAGATAAGAAACATTTGGTTTTATGTTACAAACCTCTAAAATTAATTACGTAGTACTCTATTTTTACCAACGCATATATATAAATATATTGCTTATTCATTTTGTACGTATAACTCTAAAGCGTAATCAGACACTATAGAACCTAGATTCTGTCCTTTTTATAGGCTTCGTCAGGGGACAGGGAACCTTCAACCTCGAATTTTTTTATTTTCAATTTTTAAATCTATATACAAAATGAGAAAAATTAATTTTCTTTTTTAATACATTAAAGAGTCCTAGAATTTAAAATAAGGATTTTTTTGGCAGAATAATCTCTGTTTTTCAATTTTTTATCAAAAATGCTAACATTTTTCAAAATGCTCCATACGCATTCCATATCAATTAAAAACTTTAAATTGTTCATTATAAATATAATTGTGAATTTAATTTTTTGTGTATGAATCTGAAGGTTTTTTTCTCTATATTTTTGCATGTTGTCACTTTATTTTAGAGTCTTTAAATTTGAAAAATATTTGTGGTTTTAAAGAATTATGCACAGTTTTGAGACAAACACTTCAATAAACAAACTTGAGAAATTTGGAAGAAATCAGGAGGAAATAAATGCGCATGGAACATTTTGAAAAATTCTAGGATTTTTGATGAATTTTTTTTTTTTAAACAGGTCTTATTCTTGCAAAATACTTATTGGGGATTCTAAGTGTCCTCAATGCACCATAAAATAATATTAATTATTTGCCGTTTGCATGTAAAGTAAAATATTTAAGAAAGCAAGGTTAAAGGTCCCTTATCCCCTTAAAATGGCATAACTGATAAGTAAATTGGAGACAGAAGAATTCAATATGCAGAATTTATTTTAACTTTTATTGGCGATCACTTAACAGTAATTGGTTTGTTTTTATAACTTAATAAAAATTCATTCATGGCGTTGAGTTTGGTAGGATACAGGAAAGGAAATAACAAAACACTAGCGTTAATGTTAGTAACCCTTTTACAACTTTTTGCAGGGCCTAATTCACTGTAAAGATGAAATGCTGTTTCAGGGTGTAATGTTTCTGGGTAGCGAACTCACCTGTTTTGGGTATCCCATATTTGTATCTTCAACATGGTTTTGTACCCTTCTAGTTATACTTCCATTTTTGTAATATACCTAAAACAGCATGCATGGACTGATACTAAATTATCTAGACAGTTTACCGATATATATATATATATATATATATATATATATATATATATATATATATATATATATATATATATATATATATATACATGCATACATATATATATATACATACATATATACATACATACATACATACATATATATATATACATACATACATATATATATACATACATACATACACGTATGTATATATATATTTATATATATATATATATATATATATATATATATATATATATATAACCCCCTTAATGGCCGTTCTTACAAAGGGGGTATGAAATTTCCCGTTCTAGAGAGGGAATCCGAAAAATGGGCCCCGTAAGCAAAAGGATAAAATCTGTTAAAGAAAGTAACAAGTACTCGTAGCATAAAAAAATATATTCATCATGAATATATTTCGTCGAAAATATATTCATGACGAATGTATTTCGTCATGATCGTATTAGCAATCCTGATGAAATCCTGATCCGTCAAGATTTCGTAACGAATCCTAACGTATATCCTGAATATCAAAGCGTATATCCAAGCAAACGCAAATTTTTCGAGAGAACATTGAAAAAAGTAGCCAAATCGAGTATCCGATGATTTATAATCCTACCCTACGCCTTCTGTTTTTTCCTTCTCAAAGGGATTTCGAAGTGCCATTGTGGCCACAAAAATCGATAGAAATGACCCAATAGTCCAAAATGTCGTTGATCTCTGAAGGACTTCTGGTTCTGCTCTTGAAAAAAAAAAAAAGAAAAAGTCATATTTTACTACACCGTGACTAATATCTTCGAGAGCGTTCCACTTTGTTTCTGAAATATTAAATCAATATTCTAGATTCTTTTTTATTACTTTCCTTCGCGAACCAAAATTAGGATTAAAAATATCCGTGAATTCGTAGATTCTTTCAGAAATCAATTTTCCGTATTGTCGCTGGAAACATATCACGAGGGGTAAAATTAGACAGGTACGAGTAAAATGTGTTGAGATGAAAGTTCTTAAGAAAAGGGTAGTGGTAATTTGCCTGCGAGGGTAATACTGATCTCGCACTAAAACGAAAATAAACTAGATTAAATTATACATATCAAGCTCAAACTTTAGCTATGTGTACTATAAAACAGAAGTTTCGGAGAGAAATTAGTGAAAGCTATTAGAAATTTACAAAATCTTCAAATTTATGTATGATACAGTTCATGTGTCATTAACCTTCTTTTTTAACGTAGGATTACGTTCCTCCATAACGGTTCTCCGGAAAGCAAAATATCAGACGCTAAAACCGTCCGTCGTCGCGAGTTATAATTTTGGCAACGCGCCAAATCCAGTATGTTATCGCTTGGGCAAACAGTAAACAGTTAGACAGAAAAGTACAAAATGGGTCAAAATTTTCACAAACAAACAAACACACACACACACATTATTATATATATATATATATATATATATATATATATATATATATATATATATATATATATATATATATATATATATATATATATATATATATATAATACATATATATATACACTGAAGTGCCACTGAATTAGGGATACCTACCTAGTAACGAGTTGGGCCTCCTCTGGCCTTGATAACGGCTGCCACACGACGAGGCATAGATTCAAAAAGTTTCTGGAAACGTTCCACGGGAATGGCTTGCCAAATATTGGCTAAAGCTGTCCATAATTCAGTAAGGTTCTTTGGTGCTGTGTGAAGGCCTTTCACGCCTTGTTCCATAACATCCCAAAGATGCTCAAAAGGATTTACGTCTGGGCTTCTAGGTGGCCAATTCATGACAGAGAAGTCAGAGGAATGCTCATCCAACCAGCCAGTAGCCAACCGGGACTTGTGAGAGGTACAGTTGTCTTGCTGGAAAACTCCATTACCGTGCGGATAACAGAACAGCATAAACGGATGGAGGTGATCACCCAGCAACTCTACGTACCGAATTGCATTGAGGGAGGTTGGTACACGCACCAAAGATCCCAAACTGTGCCACGAAAAATCACCACAGACCATGATTGAGCCACCATGCCCTTGTACAGTTCCAGCCAGGCATGCAGGATCCATGGCTTCATGAGCCTGACACCATATTCTCAGCCTCCCTTCGGCGTTAAGTAGTCGGAATCGAGACTCATCACTCCATGCTACTCGTTTCCAGTCCTCTACACTCCAGTCTCTGTGCTCTCTTGCCCAGGCAAGACGTGCAGCCCGATGGCGAGTATAGAGCAATGGTACTCTCGTAGCTCGACGGCTCCCGAAATCCATACGGTGAAGCGAGCGTTGCACAGTCCGTTTACTGACTGTACGACTGGCACCGTCATTAAACTGGGTGGTAATTTGAGCTAATGGTTGGCTTCGCTGGCTACGTACAATACGCCTGAGCCGTCTCTCACCACGCACTGTCCAGGCTAATTGTCCTTTGCAGTTTGCCCGATCGCTAGTTTTTTTTCCACCATCCATTCTTGGTATACTCTTGGTATACTCTTGATACTGTCGACCTTGAAAATCCTAGCTGTCTGACGATTTCGTAAATTGAATGGCCCATGCGTCGCGCACCTAATTCAGAACAGCCGCAGTACGCGCTATATATGCAGTTACCACAGCGCCCTCACTTGCGCAAACATGATGCGCAGGGCTACACAATTTGCATAGGCTTTGCTATCCCTAATTCAGTGGCACTTCAGTGTATATATATATATATATATATATATATATATATATATATATATATATATATATATAGATAGATAGATAGATAGATACATATACACTGCTGGCCACCCAAATTGCAACACCAAGAAAGACAAGAGATATCACAACAAAATTTATTTTCTAGATAACATGTTGACCAAGTATCAAATGATTAAATTTATAGACTTCTGTGAAGTGTGGTTCCTGCCAAAATCAGTAGCCAGAGTAGCCACCATTGTTGGAGATCTCCGCTGCCACACGCCTCGGCATTGATTCAAAGAGACTTTGGATGAGTTCTTGGGGTACAGCAGACCAAGCAGCTTCCACACGTTGCCAAAGTTGATCTGCTGTGGAAGCTGGGGATGGAATCTGGGTCAATCGTAGAGCAACCATGGACCACATGTTTTCTATCGGCGAAAGATCCGGAGAGCGAGGCGGCCAGGGAAGCAATTCAATCTGGCGATTGACGAAGAACCGTTGGACAATGCGTGCCACGTGTGGTCGCGCATTATCCTGTTGAAATATGGCTGTGGGCAAGTCCTGAAGGTAAGGAAGGACAACTGGCTCCAACACCTCGGAGATGTAGCGCTCGCTGTTTAAAGTACCGGCAATGCGTACTAGAGGTGTGCGAGAGTGATATCCAATACCACCCCATACCATAATACCCGGTGCAGGACCAGTGTGGCGGTGCATAACGCAGCTGTTCAGCATCCTCTCTTCAGGGTGTCTCCAGACTCGAATGCGACCATCGTGGTGTTGCAGACAGAAGCGTGACTCGTCAGTAAAGACAATTTCATTCCATTCTGCCGTCCACATCCTTCTGTCATCGCACCATTGGCGGCGGAGACGTCTGTGGTTCTGCGTCAAGGGTAGACAAAGCAATGGACGTCTTGCGGACAGACCACTCTGCTGTAAACGGCGTCGAATGGTACGCGCAGACACTGGATGATGCGTTACAGACTGCATGTGCTGTGCTATGGTTCGTGATGTGACTGAGCGATCCGTCACTGCCATGCGCACAATTTGCCTGTCATCACGTGAAGTGGTGCGCTGAGGTGGATGCGATCGAACTCGCCGGTCCGTCGTACCCTCCTGCATCCAACGATCACATATCCGCATTACAGTTGTTTGGTTTCGTCCAACACGACTACCGATTTCCCTGAAAGATAATCCACAATCTCGGTAGGCCACTATCCTTCCTCTGTCGAACTCGGATACTTGCTCATAAGATGATCGCTGTTTTCGACGAGGCATAATTGATCGTTTTTTTGAAAAAACACAAGAAAAACACAATTGCCGAACTCGAAATCGTCGAAATCTCCAAGCCTTAAATAGCGCTTTGAAGTGGCGCCACAGGCGCGCGTGATGTGCGTTTGCGCTGAAATTCTAATCATTTGCATATCTCACCTCCACTAATGCATGTTGTAAATTTCATGTTATTTGCATGTTTTCTTCAGGGTGTTGCATTTACAGTGGCCAGCAGTGTATATTATACATAACACACACATACATATATACATATAAAAGAGGTAAGCAACGATAAGTAATCCTACGTTAATAAACCGCGGCGGTGTCGTCAGAAGATACTACTTTTCTTTCAGAATTTTTTTAGATATACCTGAAATCAAAATTTTGACGTATTATTCAACCTGAATTATTTTGGATAAAAAAAGTATCTTTAACAACGACAAAATTTTGATTAAAAGGTTAAAGTCCCCAAGAAAAATATATGTGACCACGAAAATATCTGTGTCTATACCTTAAATTAAATTTTTGGCGTATTATTAAACATGATTTATTTTTAATAAAAAATATCCTTAACAACGTCAAGGTTTTGATTAAAAGGTTAAAGTCCCCACGAAAGTATATGTGACAGGGCAAGAGGGCTGTTGACGTCATTGAGTGGCAAAACATACACGCGGCTAGATTACTTGCAAGGTAATGGACTTATCGCATTTTTTTTTCCACATGTGATGTCACGTATCGCATTGTTGTAATTAGTTGTGGGAAAATTTTAGCTTAAGTAATACGTCGCACGCTCCATAACCACCTGAAAACGCTATAACTCCTCCTACGGCAATGGGCTCATTAGGCAATGAGTGTTGTACCATTTCAGGCGATATTAATTTTTCTTCTCTTTTTCCTGATATATGTTGAATCTTTTTTTTAATGAAAAAACATTCCTTTTTGTATTATTTGCTGCATGACTGAACAACATTTTACATTCATTGTTTTGATCTAAAATAACAACAGAGAAAAGTGTCATTTTGATTGTTTATTTTGATGGTGTTTTGAGCAGCCAGTGTATTATGCTAAGTGTCCACTTGAGAGAAAATCTCGAGAGAAGGTCTCGAGATTAGTCATGGGGTGTTATCCATTTGAGATTACTTACGCTCTCGAGAGAGTTTCGTGAGACTCGACAGTCACTGCAGTCTCGAGACCAGGAACATTTCATGTCGATTCGAGAGTCAACTCGCAGTCAGTTGTGTGATTTGATCGCAATTTGTTTAATTTTATCTTTCTTTTCGAAATGGATTCGCGTCAGGACCTAGCTTTTATAATTCCGTATAAAATTGTAAAAAAAGCGGAAAGTGAAAAAAAAAGGAGTGTTGGGTAAGAAAATGGGAGGATCGACGAATTGAATCCAGAGCTTGTTCAGCACTCGTATATGAGTTGCAGTTGGAAGATGCACAACAGTTCAGAAATTTTATTCGGATGTCTGCAGTGCAATTTGAACTACTTCTAAATTTAGTAAAACACCAGATTGTCAAACAAGATACAAAATTATGTAATGCAATTCCTGTTCATGACAGATTAATGGTGACACTTCGTTTTCTGGCTTCAGGTAAGCATATTCAAAAGAATATTCAACTACAGTAGAATCCGGCTACATATTTTAGCCATTTTTTTCTCTTTTTTATGAATACATCTTTTCCTTCAGCTTAATTTTATTATCAATACCACAAACTGCATACTTAAATCCAAGTTTTTGACCTAACAAAGCAGGGTTAACAAAACAAAACAACTTTGTAACTGTACAATAAAACTCAAAATTTATTTATTCTACAGCACTATAAAGCATAGCTTTAACAGACTCACAAATAAACGAATAATACGCTAAAAGTACCAACTAACAACTGAAGGGAAGGAAACAAAAGACAATGACCATCACAGTTTTTAAAGTTTGTTGCAAATTCTTCGAACATGTTCATTTTTTTTATCACGATTCCTGTGTAATTTATGTTTCACGTTCCATAAAAACTCCTGTTCCACATATAGATGGATTAACTCCAACACTTCATCATCAGTCCACTCTCTTTTATCTGGTACAACATTCTTTTCGCTCATTTTGAAAAATTATTTACCGATTTATATTTATTGCGAAATAAAAATAAAAATTGAATGAAAGATTGAAATCGAGTCTCAGCTCTGACAAAAATCTTCCAACAATCACGGAAGACTGGAAACTAAGCCACGAGAGCTGGAATGAACATGTCCACTTGTGACAGGTGTAATCTCTGATACTTGCATCTGCATGTCTCCGGGGCTTCTCTCAGGCCCTTATCCATCTGTGAGTCTAGTCTCGAGACTACTCTCGAGACTGTTTTGTCACAAGTGGACACTTAGCCTTATGCACATGCCATTTGTTTACAATTCTGCCCATATCATATTGTACTCAAACTTTCACTTCATCTAAATGCATTTTTAACGAATAAACTTAGTTGATGCCAACTCCATACAATATTGTAATAGATTCTTAGAAAAAATATATATTTGAAATGGAAAGTTAGACTTTTTTATAGATCCGTACGTAGAGGTTGTGCCTCCTTATTCTTTCAGAGGAATTATTAAAACCCAGAAAAATTTTATGAAATATTGCCAAGTTTTGGTTAGAAATGTATACTCAACTCTCTAAATCGCACACTTTAAAACATATTTCTTTAAAATAACGAATTCAGTGACTAAATAAATTTATTGGAGTGTCTGAAACATAACTCATTTCTAATATTGTCAATTTTAAAATGCCATTTCGTCGGAATTTATTTTCAACTACTCTGTAAGTTTAAAACTTTTGATAAATTTCCAAGATATCCTTCCGGTTTTTTTTATAGATATCTTCTATTATGTGCCTTTTATTCTTATTTTTCATTTTTATGAATTCGAGGCGCATTTTCCACAGCCCTCTTATATTTCTCCTCATACATATGTTTATAAAATACCTTTAAGTTCCCTTGGAAACGCTAAGTTCAGAGTAGTGTGTAAGGAAATACTGCTGGCAAAAAGTTCCTTCTCAATATTCGTGTCATTTTAATATTCAAAGGAGGTAGGAAAAATGTAAAAAGCACACATACTGTTCTTTTTTTAGTTCTTTTTAAAAATGTTTCCCATGATGCTATAAAAAAAGTAGTACGTAAAAAAGGAAAAGAAAATCTATATCTGCAAAAAAATCCAAAGATTGTGAGAATAGGATATTCGCGTAGTTCTTGCCATACGTATACAGATACGGATTTATACCTGCAAGATATCCAAAGTTTTAGAGATTTTCGTAGTTCTTATAAAAAGAATCAAGAAATGGATCTATATCTGCGAGATATCCAAAGTTTGTAAGATTAAGATATTCTCGCAGTTCTTGCCATATATATATATATAACTTTAGATATATATATATATATATATATAACTTTATATATATATATATATATATATATATATATATATATATATATATATATATATATATATATAAAGTTTGTGAGAACAGGATATCCTCGCAGTTCTTGCCATGCGAATCAAGAAATGTATCTATATCTGCAAGATATCCAAAGTTTGTGAGATTAAGATATTCTCGCAGTTCTTTCCAAACGAATGAAGAAATGGAACTATATCTGCATGATACCCAAAGTTTGTGAGAACAGGATATTCTGCAGTTCTTGCCAAACGAATGATGAAATGGATCTATATCTGCAAGATATCCAAAATTTGTGAGATCAGGATATTCTTGCAGTTCTTGCCAAACGATTCAAGAAATGGAGCTATGTCTGCAAGATGCCCAAAGTTTGTGAGATCAGGGTAATCTCGCAATTCTTGCTGAACGAATAAAGAAATAGAGCTATGTCTGCAAGATACCCAAAGTTTGTGAGATCAGGATATTCTCGCAGTTCTTGCTGAACGAATGAAGAAATAGAGCTATATCTGCAAGATATCCAGAGTCTGGGAGATCAGGATATTCTCGCAGTTCTTGCTGACAGAAGAAGAAATAGAGCTATATCTGCAAGATATCCAAAGTTTGTAAGATCAGGATATTCTCACAGTTCTTGAGAACGAATCAAGAAATAGATATGCATTTACAAGTTATCCAAATTTTGGGATCTATATCTACGAGGTATTCAAATTTTGAGGAGGGCATTGGGGAAGTACTTGGCGAACGAATTACGAAATGGATCTATATTTATAAGGTATCCAAATTTTGTGAAAAAAGAGAATTGGGAAGTTATTTTAACGGATTAAGAAATGGATCGATATCTGCAAGGTATTCAAATTTGGGGAGAAAAGGATTTTGGGGCAGTTCTTGGCAAAGTAATCAATAAATGGATGTACATCTGTAAGATATCTAAATTTCATTAAAAAAGGAGAATTTGCCTTTTTTTTCTTCGAATCAAGAAGCGGATCAATATCTGCAAGACAAGTCGCTTAATCAGTGTCATCAAAAAGAATTAACATGGCAAATAAAAAGTCAGGAAGTTATACAAATTAAATTTTTTCAGTGAGGACAAAAAAATAGGGTTTCATTAACGAGTACATATGTATTCTGTTTTGTTCTCTACCAGACCGTAAGTCTGTGCATAAAAGAAATATAAAGTTTTAGCTCAAAGGCACTTGTTAGGATTAAAACAATATATTTCATTAAAAATGATCTTAGAAGCTTTATATTTTAAAGTGAGACTCCTTATAAATGCATAACCCTTTAGCTTACGGGGCCCATTTTACCGATTCCCTCTTTAGAACAGGAAATTTCTTTCCCCTTTGTAAGAACGGCTATTAAGGGGGTTATATATATATATATATATATATATATATATATATATATATATATATATATATATATATATATATATATATATATATATATATATATATATTATATATATATACATATATATATATATATATACATATACATATATATATATACATATATATATATACATATATACATATACATATATATATATATACATATATATATATATATATATACATATATATATATACATATATATATATATATATATACATATATATATATACATATATACATATATATATATACATATATATATATACATATATATATATACATATATATATATACATACATATATATATATACATATATATATATACATACATATATATATACATATATATATATACATACATATATATATACATATATATATATATATATATATATATATATATATATATATATATATATATATATATATATATATATATATATTCATTCTTGAGCCTGTATTTTTGGGATTCATGCTCTCCCACCCGTAAGGAAAAGGTTAATTTTCGCCGAGAAACATAAATTTGTTATCTTATGGTTTTTGACTATACAAAATGAAGAATTGTTATTAGCAATAATGATAATATTATGTAATTAAACCCTATCACGACATTTTCTTAGTTGATACCCATTTTTAGAGAAGATCGTTGTGTTTATACATTCATAAGTTTTGTCTTGTTTATACTTGAATATTCTATATTTTAAAAATGCGTGAATTGGTGTAATTTTTCTATACAAATTATGACTCAAAAAAAATATTTTTAATAAAAATTTAATAACTTTTATGAAATAATTTGCAATAAAAAACGTTTATTATATTCATTTGTGGGCAGATTAATAGTATTACCATCGATAGCATTTTGTTTATTCGTTAATAGAAAAACAATATCACTCGGCAGGATTTTAAATCAAACTATGATTCAAAATCACGCAATGGAAATCTTCAAATTAAATTTAATCCACAAACATACTATGCGATGGCATTTATAAAGAAATTACAAGAATAATATTTACGAAGATTCAATAATTTTAAAAATGTAATTTGCAAAAGAGTGTCTATTTTTTAAGAGCACTACTTTTAACAGTAATTTGAATCTCTTAAGGCCTGTTCACATCGCATCGTGAGAGTTGCGTTACGTTACTACGTTGGTTCAGAGACTCTTGACATTACTTCTAATTGGTTTGACACGTCCCGTAGTCCATGAATTGAGCTCTGTGATTGGTTAAATTTTTTAACGCTGATGCAACGCACTCTCCAGAGTCAGTGTAAACAGTCCGTTATCCCTTCTTGTAGGTAATTTAATAACAACATTGTCTACACAATTTTATCTGTCTGGTAATTTAAAACGTATAGCCATTAATGTAGGATCAATATCGTCAGGATATTTTTCGTAGCTCTAAATTAAAAAATTAACAACAAATATTGAGAAGAAAATTTCTAAATTAAACTCAAGCCACAAAAATACCGTATGATGACTTTCTTAAATAATAATAATACTATTTATGCTAATTCAATGACTTTTAAAAAATAACTTGCTGAAAAAGTGACTATTCTTATATATTTATGTAATTTGATTTTCTTACCCTTTCTTGTGGACAATTCAACAAGAAACTTTGCCTGTATAAATTTGTCTGTCCGTTAATTTAAAAACTATATCCATTAAATTAAAGTCAATACTTTGAAACTTTTTCGAACGTTTAAAATACACTATTGGTCAAAATTTTACAAACGAAAATCTCTAAAATAAATTTAAAGCACAAATATACTGTGTGGTGACTTTTTTTATATGAGAATATTTATGCTAATTATGTCTTTTAAAATAGAATTTGCAAAAAAAAAATGACTACTTTTATGATGTTATATAATTTAACCCACAAGCATACTGAATGATAATTTTTAAAATAATAATATTTATACCAATTCAATGACTTTTAAGCAGTTGTGCATTTGATACTTTCTTATTTTCTTGTAAACAATTTAACAGTGACATCGTCTATATAAATTTGTCCGTAAATTTAAAATTCGTAATTCAAAAACTATAGCCATTAAATTACAGTGTAATATAGTCTCATTTTTTTTCGAGTGTTTAATTAAAACTATTAACCAAAATTTTCCTAGCAAAAATCTTTAAGTTAAATTTAATCCAAATATACTTAATGATGACCTTTAAGAGTATTATTTATACAAAAATAAAGAAATTTTAAGGAATATTTTTTTAAGAAAAATAGCTACTTTTAAACAAAACTCTTTACTTTATCTATTGGTAGAAATCCAGGAGTTACGTCATCCAGAATTTTGTTTGTCCATTAATTTAAAAACAATATCAAAACACAATATCTTTTCATATGTTTAAATTACGCTGATAGGTACAATATTTCAGAGTAAAACTTTTAATTTAATTTAAATTTATTTACAAACATAATAAATATCCATTTAGAAATGTGTGCCCTCGGGGAAACGATTTTTTCTCTGAATCTTCGTAACTATAGAGGAAAAAATTAAAATGTCTCAAAACAATACAAAGTACTTTCTTAAATATGAATAGTAAACATACTTTGACATTTTGCATTAACCATTTGTTTAAGGGGTAGGACAGCATGTATCCCAAGAACATATATATATATATATATATATATATATATATATATATATATATATATATATATATATATATATATATATAACACATATATATATATATATAACATATATATATATATATATATAACACATATACATATATAACACATATATACATATATAACACATATATATATATATATATATATATATATATATATATATATATATATATACAGGGTGAATCTGAACAAGTGGGCAAAACTTTACGGGGTGATAGAACGCATCTACACTAGCAATATTCGTCGTAGAAAGTATGGGCGGAACGGAAACAGCGAGGCGCTAGGTGGCGCTGTAAATGGTACCCGCATGCCACACGTCCTCATTCGTTCCAGCGGCGGTTTTCCGTAAATGTTTGGGCAGAGATCCTCCATGACCATTTGGTTGGCCCATACCTCCTGCCACACCGTCTGGACGGCGAATCGTATCACACATTCCAATGAGAGGTATAGCCGGAGCTGCTGCATCCGATTCCAACCCCCATCAGGCCGAGAATGTGGTTCCAGCACGACGGTGCGCCTGCACACTTCAGCTTGGATGTGCGGAACAATTTCGATGCAACATTCCCAGGGCTATGGATTGGTCGAGGTGGCTTGGCCACCAAGATCGCCGGATCTCTCGTGTTTGGACTTTTTCCTGTGGAGACATATGAAAAGCCTAATCTACGAGTACCCCATTGAAACCAATATGGAACTAGTCGCCAGGATCGCCGTTGTTGCCGGCGATATTCAGGAAATGCCTGGTGTCTTTGCAAAAGTGCGTCAGCCCCTATCCCGCAGGTGTGAAGCCTGCATTACAGCTGGCGGAAGCTCTTTTGAGCAATTTCTTTGACCATGTAAATCAATTACATTCCTGTTAAAAAATGTTTTCTTCGGTATCTCCTCTCATTCTTGTGTTAATTCTAAAAATGTGACAGTGGAAAATTACCTTTTTAACTTCTCAATGTTTGCGTTCCGACCATACATTCTATGACGAATATTGCTCGTATTGCTGCGTTCTATCACCCTGTAAAGTTTTGCCCACTTGCTCAGATTCACTATATATATATATATATATATATATATATATGTGTGTATATATATATATATATATATATATATATATATATATATATATATATATATATTTATATATATATATATAATATATATAACCCCCTTAACGGCCGTTCGTACAAAGGAGTTATGAAATTTCCTGTTCTAAAGGGAAATCGGAAAAATGGACCCAAAAACAAGCTAAAGGTTAAATTTGTGAAAAAAGTCCCTAAATTCTACACTGTACTGTTTTTACGTAATTTAATACAATTTCTCTGGCTTCAGTTGACTTCTTTTTCCTAATTTCTACGCTCTACAGGTTTTGTGTAATTTAATCTAATTTCTCTGGCTTAAGTGAACTTTTTTTCAATTCAATTTATTAGCTTACGTATGAGTGAAATTCTTACTCTAGGAAGATTTATTTCTAAATTCATTGCTCAAGTTCCTTGAATTTTTATGAATAGATTTTACCGGGAAATGCCAAAATTAGATGTCGAAATCATTTTAGCGTATAAATATGTACTTCACGAAAAACGACGTCTTTCAAAGTTTTAAAGTAAAAGTTAAAAGAAAAAAAAATTTAAATGGTTGGTTCAAAATACTTAAACGTTATTTTTACTTTTGATCTTCAGTTCTTTTCATGTTAAATTCCCTCATGCTTTTTCAACAGTTTTAAGAATTTGGCATTCAGTCATACATTTTTCCTTATTGTTCCTATGTTAACATCTTTTATTTTCATTTATCGTAATAACATTAATGTAAAATTTGATAGTATATGAACAAATCAAATTTTAAAAAATTTTATGTAGTTTGATGAAAACCCCAGAAATAAATAAAAATAAAAAGATATTGGTAGAAATGATACAAAAAGGTTAGTGCTATCTGTTGCAGATTTAATAATTACAAGATATAAAGAATTTTTTTTATACCATGTTTTTAAATTTTCTGTTGAATGATATAAACTTGGCAATTCTATGTATTAATAAATACTTTTAAAAAATTTTTTTGATTAATTATCCCATCAAATTGAAAGAAAATGAAGTTAATTGGAAGTTAACTTGCGTTTAACTTTTCGTTCCCGTCTCGGTCGATAGATGGCTGCACCAGTCTACAAAACAAAATTAACTGAAAATAACTGAAATTTAATTTAATTCTGCTTAAAGATGGCTAAAAGTATTTAAAAAATGCATTGTCATCGTGTTCTGAGCTATTCTAAAAGTTTCAAATGCCTAGCTAGTCGAGAAGTTAGTTAAAAATCGATTGCAAGATTTGTAAGGGACAAACACACACACAAACAAACAAGAAAGCAAGTTAATAAAAACATGGTAAAAATACAAGCTTTTTCAAATGAATAAGCATTCTGCTTAAGTTAAGCATAACTTATTTTTACCAAAGCATATATATCAATATATTGTTGTATCATTCTCCGTATTGCCCGAGGTATCCCAGTGGTGGCGCGTCGTCTTTCGGTGCTGAGGGTTCTCGGATCGAATCCCGACCAGCGCCATTAAATACCTTCGTGTCTACGCCGGATACGGACACGTTAGATCCGTAGACCGGAAAGTCCTATGAGTCAGTGGGTGGGGAATGTACGTTTCCTCCCAGATGTGCTCGGTGAAAGAGGAGATGACACTTGGGTGAGCCGGACCTTGCGGTGCCATTTCAGAACTGGAACCGCACCCCTCGGCCCTTTAGCCTATATGAACCTGCTATGGAATACTTCAGGCCAGGGGGGCGTTGGAAATAACAACAACATTTCTTCGTATTATTTATGCAAATTCCGTATTTTATTTCCGTATTTTAATAATCTTCGTAGTATTTCATGCCGAGATATATATCTGTAGCATACCTAGGAAAAAAGAGACCAAGGATTCGCCCATGTTATGATCTCCTTATCATCATGCCATAGCTGATAAGTACGCTAGAGAGATAGCAATTCCATACGTAGAATTTTCCTAAATTTTCCTGATGACTGACAAAGTGCACTCACCTGTAAAAATTTAGAAACACTTTTATTGGTAATCAGTCCCTAGTAAAAAATATAGAGCAATTCCGCATATGGAATTCATTTCTCTCCAGCGCACTCTTTAGCAGTCATGGACCTGGGTTTCGTCCATAACAAGGGCGCAACTTATGCTGGTGTTAAGTCCGAAGCTGTGGAGAACGCTAAAGAGGTATATCTTGGCATATGTGACCCCTCCCACGAAGGCTTTTTTCCATGCTCTGTTTATTATTGTTTCATGCTTTGGAGGTTTGAATTTCAATTCTCTAACGCTTGTTGTCATCTAAACCAGTGGTGCCTCGACCCCCAATGAAAATTTTTTGGAAGTAGCAAAATTTGGAACAGCTTCCTTATACGCGCACTTTCTCGACAAGCCAAAATTTGGCGCCGTTTTTGTTTACACCAGCCTATTGCATGTCAAAATATCTGAATAGCATCAAATCATGATGAGGGGAGAAGAACAAGTCACGCCGCGAGGATTGGCGAGAAATCATCTTGGCGAGAAAATGCGTGTATACGGAATCTTACCCCAAAATTTTATTAAAAATTAGGAAATGTTAACAAAGCAATAGAAAAAGAAATAAGAAATTTTTGACAGACATTTTATAAAATAAATGAATTGTATATTTTGGGCAAATTTTTACTTTGCATAAAAACAGTAAAAAAAAATGTCTCGCTTATCTTCATCACTTGTTTTTGTCTAAATTCATGTGACCGAAAGTTCATATTTTAATCTATATATATAAAACAGTTTGTGATTGACTGACTGACAGATAAAGCACAGACCAAACCGCTGGACCTAAAGGGCTGAAATTTTGCAGGGTGATTCTTCTTATTATGTAGGGGTGATATGAGAGATTTTTGAGAAAATCTTCTTAGATTTTTTAAAATTAAATTTTGAAGTTGTTTTTGTAAGTTTTTTTATGTTTGCATTTAAAATAATAATTTGAGGGTTATAAAATTTATATCACGAGCAAGATCATAAAAATTACTTTAAAATAAAATCTTTTTCGAATCTTTACCTCCATTTTCTGATTTTTGGGGAGTTTTAAAATTTAAAATTAGAAACATATTTGGTTTTTCATATATGTCCCTAACAAATAGCTTTAACTCACTTTTGCGTTTTCACAGGGAAGGTTTTAAAATAGTTCATTTGCTTTTACAATAAATTTTTCTTCAAAGAAATTTTTTTTTTCACTTTAAAGAAAAAAAACATTGTTTCAATAATAAATTTTTCTGCAAGCAAAAATCTTTTCTCAATTAAAGGAAAAAAATTACTCTTTTTATAATAAATTTTTCTTCAAAGAAAAGCCTTTAATCCCTCTAAAGCACAAAAAAAGCATTATTCCTAAAATTACTTTTTCTTCAAAGAAAAAACTTTGAAGGGCAAAAAAAGTATTGCTGCTATAGTAAATTTTCTCCATAAAAAAACTTAAATCACTTTAAAGCACAAAAAATCGTTGTTTTTATAAAACATTTTTTTGCAAAGAAAAACTTTCAATAACTTTAAAGGTAAAATAATTATTGTTTCTATAATAATTGTTTGTTCAAATAGAAAATTTTGATCACTTTAAAGAGTAAAAAAATCATTATTTTCATTATAAATTTATAAAAGAAAGAGATTTAATCACTTTAAAGAGCAAAAAGAAAAAATCAATGTCTTTTTAATAAATTTTTCTTCAAAGAAAAACCTTTAATCTCTTTAAGTTACAAATAAAATCATTGTTTTTATAATAAATTTTCTTCTAAGAAAAAGCTTAAATCACTTTATGGCACAAAAAAATTTCGTTTTTTTTATAATTAATGTTTAAAAGAAAAACCTTCAGTCACCTTATTTAAGGGAAAAAAATCATTGTTTTAAGAATAAATTTTTCTTCAAAGATAAAACTTCAATCACTTTAAAGTGCAAAAAAAGAATCATTGCTTTTGTAAATAATTTTTCTTCACACAAAATATTTCCAGATATTTTACTAAAAACTAAGTCAAAAAAAAAAAAAAAAACCAAAGACTTTTACAAAAATAGAACAAAGAAACGGTATACATAATTTCATAGAGATATCTTATAAAGAATTTCAGATATATCCTTCTCAACATATCATATCGGGAAAATCTTCATTCCGAAATAAATAGGCAGAGATAAATATAAGTCCGATGAGCATAGACAGTACAGCATTATAATGTTGTACCAGATATTAATTTAATCATGGAATAAACATGTGGTTTGTGTCATTTATCTCTAATAGCTCTATAGTCCAATTGAAAGTAAGAAAATGGAAATGTGCTTTGTTGTGAAGTTTGTGTCATGAATCCTTTTAAAAACATTAAAATAAATAATATAAGCAAAAAAGCTTTAATTTTTCTGGTATGTTTTCTTGTAATGTCAAACTTAAAAATAAAATGTTTTACAAATATTCATTAAAAAAATACTAACAAATATAGTTTAATGAATTTCCTTTTTCTTAAATGTGTTTAGAAATGTCACAATATTCTCCTTAATTGCAAATATAAATATTATTTAGGGAACATTTAATGTAAATTGATGGCACGTTGTATGAGACGATTTTCTAAATCATGTTTTTTGGGCCAAATATAAGAATTCCCCTTTCTGGAGAAATCTTAATGATATTGCTGACACGTTGTATAAGATGATTTTCTAAACCATGAGTTTTGCACAAAATATAAATATTCCTGTTATTGGGACCAATCATGATATTTATGATATGTTGTATGAGATAATTTTCTAAATCATGGCTTTTGCGCAAAATATAACTATTCCAGTTTCTGGAGCTAATCTTCATGATATTATGACACGTTATATAAGGAGATTTTCTAAATTATGGCTTTTGAACCAAATATGAATATTCCTGTTTCTGGAGCAATGTTAATGATATTGCTGACACGTTGTATGAGATGATTCTCTTAACCACGACTTTTGCACAAAATATAAATATTCCTGTTATTGGGGCCAATCTTGATATTGGTGATATGTTGTATGAGAAGATTTTCTAAAGCTTGACTTTTGCGCTAAATATAACTATTCCAGTTTCTGGAGCCAATCTTGATGATATTATGACACGTTGTTTAAGATGATTTTCTAAATTATGGCTTTTGAGCCAAATATGAATATTCTTGTTTCTGAAGCCAGTCTGTGATATTGATGACACGTTGTATGAGATGATTCTCTAAACCATGACTTTTGCACAAAATATAAATATTCCTGTTATTGGGGCCATTCTTGATATTGATGATATGTTGTATGAGATGATTTTCTAAAGCGTGGCTTTTGCGCTAAATATAACTATTCCAGTTTTTGGAGCCAATCTTGAATATATTATGACACTTTTTAAAATATGATTTTCTAAATTATGGCTTTTGTGCCAAATATGAATATTCCAGTTTCTGGAACCATTCAGGCTTTCAGATTAATCTTTCCTCTCCTGGTGATTTTTAGAGGATATTTAATGAAACTCTAATGTTAAGCAATGATGGCCTCACATTTTTATCCGAGAGAGGAAAAGGGCAATGTCATAATTTGTATCGAAAGTTTCAATATTAAACTCATAATTAAAACTTTGCCAGTTTATCGCTTGCATATTTGAGAAATTAAGTCACATCCCAATTCGGCTGGCTTGCTTAAAAGAAACTTTTCCTATGACCGAGATTCTCCGAAACTTTTTAATTTTTGTAGCTACTTTTTGTAACTTGATCCATACAAACTAACTCCTTTTCAATCTTCAAGCTGATTTCAGTAATGTTTGCCACTCAGACGTAACGACGGCACGTATTAGTGATTTTCATTGAAAGTTGAAGAATTTCTTATCTGTTTTCTCTTTTACGATGTTAAATAAACTGTGTATTCAGATATTTCCCACTTAAGAGGTGAAATTAGGAAGTCTGATCTTACTGTTTTTAAAGGGAAATTTATTTGAGGGCTTAATAATCATTGATTGAAAGCTGAGGAATTTTTTATTTGTTTTCTTGTTTGAAATTTTGAATTAACTGTGAATTCAGATGTCCCATTTAATAGATGAGTTTAAAAACTATGAACATTCGATTTTTAATGCGGAATTTAATGGAGAGCTTAATAATCATTAGTTAAAAATGATGAATTTTTCATTTGTTTTCTTTTTTGCGATGTTCAATAAACTGTGTAAACAGATATACCCTACTTAGTAGGGAAAATTAATAAGTTTGAGCATCTAGTTTTTATGAGACATTTATTGGACAGCTTAATACTTATTAATTGAAAATCTGGCAAAGTTTTTAAATTTAATTAATTGGTTTTTTTTGCAATGTTAAATAAACTATGGATTTAGATATGTTTTATTTAATAAGGATGAGCTTCTAGTTTTCAACGGGAAATTTATGGAAAAGCTTACTAATAATTAGTTGAAGGCTTAAGAACTTATTAGTCTTTTTTTGCGATGCTAAATAAACTTTGAATTCAGATATTTCACACTTAAGGGAAATTAATGAACTTCTAGTTTTTAATGGGAAATATATTACAGAGCTTAATAATCATTAATAGAAAACTGATGAATTTTATTTTGTTTTCTTTTTTATAATGTTAAATAAACTACGTATTCAGGTATACTCCACTTAATAGCGGAAATTAAAAAGTATTAGCTTCTGGTTTTTAGTGTGGAATTTAATAGAGAGCTTAATAATCATTAGTTGAAAACTGATGAATTTTTTGTTTTCTTTTTTATGATGTTAAATAAACTACGTATTCAGATATATTCCACTTAATATGGGAAATTAAAAAGTATTAGCATCTATTTTTTAATGTGGAATTTATTAGGGAGCTTAATAATCATTTACTGAAAACTGATGAACTTTTGGTTTCCTTTTTCAAGATGTTAAATAAACTATGTATTCAGATATACTCCACTTCGTAGCGTAAATTAAAAAGTATTGGCATGTAGTTTTTAATGTGGAATTTATTAGAGAGTTTAATAATTTTTGATTGAAAACTAATAATTTTTTTGTTTTCTTTTTTAAGATGCTAAATAAACTATGTATTCAGGTATACTCCACTTAATAGCGGAAATTTAAAAGTATTAGCATCAAGTTTTTAATGTGGAATTTATTAGAGAGCTTAATAATCATTAATTGAAAACCGATTAATTTTTCGTTTTCTTTTTTATGATGTTAAATAAACTATATATTCAGATATACTCCACTTAATAGCGGAAATTTAAAAGTATTAGCATCTAGTTTTTAATTGGGAATTTATTAGAGACCTTAATAATCATTAATTGAAAACTGGTGAATTTTTTGTTTTCTTTTTTAAGATGTTAAATAAACTATGTATTAAGATATACTCCACTTCATAGCAGAAATTAAACAGTATTAGCATTTAGTTTTTAATGTGGAATTTATTAGAGAGCTTAATAATCATTAACTGAAAACTGATGAATTTTTTTGTTTTCATTTTTATGTTGTTAAATAAACTATGTATTCAGATATATCCCACTTTATAGAGGAAATTGAAAAGTATGAGCATCCAGTTTTTAATCGGGAATTTATGTGAGATCTTAATAATCATTAATTAAAAATTGCTAAATTTTTTATTTGTTTCACTTTTGCAATGTTAAATAAACTGGAAATTCAGATATTTCCCACTTAATAGTGGAAATTAAAAGATATGATCATCTAGTTTTTAAATGGGAATTTATTAGGGACCTTAATAATCATGAATTAAAAACTGCTGAATTTCTTATGTTTTCTTTTTTGCAATGTTAAATATACTGGGAATTCATATGTCCTACTTAATAGTGGAAATTAAAATATATGATCATCTAGTTTTTAATTGGGAATTTATTCGAGACATTAATAATCATTAATTAAAAACTGCTGAATTTTTTCTTTGTTTTCCTTTTGCAATGTTAAATAAACTGGGAATTCAGATATGTCCCTCTTAATAGTGGAAATTAAAAAATATGATCATCTAGCTTTTAATTGGGAATTTAATACAGACCTTAATAATCATTAATTAAAAACTTCTGAATTTTTCTTTCTTTTTTGCGATGTTAAATATGCTAGAATTCAGATATGTCTCACTTAATAGAGGAAATTTATCAGTTTGAGCATCTAGTTTTAATGGGAAATCTATTGCAAAGCTCAACCTTTAGCTTACGGGGCCCATTTATATATATATATATATATATATATATATATATATATATATATATATATTCTTTCTTGGGACCATATTCTTGGGATACATGCTATCCCACCCCGTAAGGAAAAGATTAATAAGCATTATTTGAAAGGTGATGAATTTTTTTATTTTGAGTTTTTCAGTGTTAAATAACCTGTGAATTCAAATATATCCTACCTCATAGGTGAAATTAATAACTTTTAGCCTCTTATAATATGAAATTTATAAAAGAGCTTAATAATCATTAAAAATCATTGAACACAGATCAATGATCGATATTTGATTACAGCTGACGCGCCGTACATAGATATCATTTATATATTTATAAGTAATTTAATAAAGGTTTGTATTAATATGAATTTATCGTCACCGACGGGTGTCTAGTAAAGCCCATAGTATGATTGTTAATTAGCGTTAAACAAATGAAAAAATAAACTTTTATTCGCAAATACAATCTGGTCATCCTCTTCAAAAATATAACCATAAATCAGGGACTTGCATGAATAGAAACTCGTTTAATAAATATCAAGTGCATTTAATCATACCAAATGTTTAGAGAATTTAACTAAAAATGAAAAATACATGTTTAGTTATCTTATTTTTCTACGTTATAAGTACTGTGTGCTGAGACATGTCACATTATTTAGGAGAAAATAATTAGTATGAGCATCCATTTTTAAGTAAAAATTTATCGGAGGGTTAAGTCATTGAAAATGTAGGAAATTCAATACATCTGTGGTTGATATGCTGTGGATGAATATCTAAACAATGTAAATATAAATGAAGGAATTATAATGTAATATAGATATATATATATATATGTGTGTGTGTGTGTGTGTGTGTAAGTAAAAAGGGGAAAGCAAAAAAGATCGTGTGCAAATGTTTTCTTTTGCGTTCTGTCTTGTAATTGCAAAGCTCTAACTAAACCATAAAATATACCTTGTCATTCACATTAATTTTGAATTTTGATCAAAGATTACAAATAATACCTATTATCATCACGTGAACTTCAGCGAAATTTATTTTTGTTGAAATGCTTAAAGCATTTAATTAATGAAATTTTTTCAATTCAAAGGCTTTCGAATATAAGTCCGAAGGGGTTGGCTGCATAATTTTTAATTTTAAAACCATTCACTTAAACTTATATATGCCCTTAAATTTTTAAACGCCCCTTATCTGATATTTGTTAATCAAACCAACACTATATAGCCGGTTATATTAAAATATACAAATAAATACCAAGTAATAATACTAATCAATATAATTATACCAATAAATACTGATGCACTTAGTAGAACATAACATCAGTTTTTCTTATCGTCACTAAGTTAAAATTTTGCGGGGAAACGTCAGGTCATTATTCCCCTTGCAAGTGTTTACTTCACATACAAGTTTCCTTTTAATAAAAAGACGGAAGAAATAATATATTATTTACTATTTATATGCGAAATGAGAGTATACAATTTAAATTATATAACTTTCACGTTAAGAAACATGTTTTTACTCAAAAAACATCTTCTCAAGTAGGACTTATTTACCACCAATTATATTCAACTGCGCAATTCAAATTTTACTTTTGTTTCTGCACGGAAGGTAAACTAATACGCTTTCTTTTAACGATTAATATAAAGCTTTTCTCGTATTGAACGTGCACATAATTAAGATAGACCGTTGTTATGAAGGTACGATCCAAAAAAAAAACCATAAAGATGCTATCAAAAACCTATTAAGTACCTAAAGCCCGAAAGACTTTGAGTTTTTATAAAAGCAATTTCGGACTTTTTGATGATTAAGTTCTTACTACAATGACATCATTGCATATTATGTATACCCCAAAATATTCTTTGAAAGACTCTAAAATAAGTCTTTCTTATATTTCTTTATAACTCTTCATAATAGAAGCCCTTTATTTTTCAATTAGTTATTTTCATATTATATGATATACTTACATACTAAGAAATAAATGTTGGTATTAGTAAACAACCACTAACAGCTTTATAATTTTTATATATATTCGTACATGAAGATAATGTTTCTTATGAACATAGAAAATTTAAAAGGAACTTCGTAATGCAGGTACAAGGTACAAGCTTTTAGGTCATGTTCATAAAACAATATAGAGTGTTGTCATATTTCCTATGGACGCTAATTCCATTTACATCTGAACATAGAATGTACATCTAAACTTATACATGCCTCAAAACTGTGATAATATAAAGTACCCCTTTAACGCCTTAATTATGTCCTCATTGTGATCAATTCATGATTAATTGCATCTTATCGGAATATTTTATACTAAAAACAGTTTTAAACTTAGCTGTTTAGTTCTGTTAATATTTATACCCAAAAGAAAGTTCTATAAAAAATACATCATAGGTGCAAAAATCCAAACGTTCATAGATCTGTAAATAAAACATCTATATTACAGTTATAAAAATATATTTTTTTTATCAAATGTAAATCATTTTTATCATAATATGTTTTATCAAAATGTACATCTAAACTTAGACATGCTTCAAAACTGTGATAGTATAAAGTACCCCTTTAACGCCTTAATTATGTTATCATTGTGATCAATGCATGATTAATTGCATCTTATCAGAATATTTTATACTAAAAACAGTTTTAAACTTAGCTGTGTAGTTCTGTTAATATTTATACCCAAAAGAAAGTTCTATAAAAAAAATACATCATAGGTGCAAAAATCCAAACGTTTATAGACCTGTAAATGAAACATCTATATTACAGTTATAAAAATATTTTTTTATCAAAATGTAAATAAAAAATAATAATAACTATAGGCATTTATACCAGCAAATAGGTATTCAGGATTAAAAAGTGACATTCCTTCATGCAAAATCTACTAGTCCATTCACTTCAAGGCTCCTCCGAAATCCATGTGAGCGGAAAAAAGCATCTTCTCCACTGACCCGCACGATCACAACATTTCCACGAGCCACTCACCGGAATTCTGAAACTCTCACCGAAACAACAAAACTCCACTCCAGATTTTGAAAAAGGGGAAAAAAATAAATAAACTAAAAACAGCTAATCATAATTAGGTAGATCGCCAGCACCTTACCTCACGTCGAGCGCTGCATATCCTAGATGTGTCTGTCATTGGTCCGCCATTGGCAACTGTCCCTACTCGGCAGCACTCAGTCTTTGCCTCAGGTGCTGGTGCTGCATTTTGATCGATCCCGACAGTGGCGCCCCCTGACGGAGGGAGCCGCGCGCTGCGGGATTTTCTCTCTGGGAGGAGAGAGAGAGAGAGAGAGAGGGAGAGGACCCGCGTTCTTCCTCGTGTTCTTTTTTTCCTCTTTAATCCCTCCTATCCTGTTCTTCATTCATCCTGAAGAGCGATGCATTCTCCTTCCGGTTCTTCAGTTCTATCGGTAGGGGAGGAGCAGGGGGTGGGGGGTGAGTGATATGCGCAATCAAATTTAAAATTAAGTGGTCACACTTCTGTGAGAGTGATAACCGGTCAGATAAATGGGGGATACAGGAGAGTGATTATTGCGAAACATAGAAGGTTATTTTTGCAGTCTTCCGTTACGTTCCGATCAAAGTAGATTGAAACAAATGATAACTAAAAAATAAACGATAAAAATTAAAAGAAAAATTGCTAAAAAAGTCGCAAAAATATATAAAGTAGGCATACATATCTACTCTAAAGCATTAATTAAATAAATAAATAGCAGAAAGATTAGAATAATCAATCAAAAATCAATAAAAACAATTGCATTGACTTGCGACATTGTTTCTTAGTGTTGTATTGTCTAAATTCACCAATCATGCATTACACTTGGAAAGGAATTCTTAGGTTAGATAAACAGAAATCCATTTAATCTCCTTATGATTTCCAAGTACTTCTATCGGGGTCAAGCGTGTCATCCAGGATTTCTCGACTTTCTGCCCGCATTTAGAGCAATTTCGTACGAGATAAGTAATTGATAGAAGAATATAAAATTGTGGTAGATACCAGTTTTAAAACATTAATTTTAAGATCATCTGATCATTATATGGTTTTCTCATGAGGTCAAGTATGTCATCCAGGATTTCTCGACTTTCTTCTCGGATTTTCAGTGATTTCGTACGAAATAAGTAATTGATTGAAGAATATAAAATAGTTTTAGATATTAGTTTTAAAGCATTGATTTTAAGATAATGTGATCATTATCGGATTTTCCCATGAGGTCAAGTATGTCATCCAGGATTTCTCGACTTTCTTCCCGCATTTGCAGTTATTTGGTTAGAAATAAAGAAAGAAAGAGTAATTGATAGAAGAATATAAAATTGTGTTAGATATCAGCTTTAAAACATTAATTTTAAGATCATCTGATCATTATATGGTTTTCTCATGAGGTCAAGTATGTCATCCGGATTTCTCGACTTTCTTCTCGGATTTTAAGTGATTTCGTACGAAGTAAGTAATTGATAGAAGAATATAAATTAGGTTTAGATATTAGTTTTAAAGCATTGATTTTAAGATCATGTGATCATTATAGGATTTTCCCATGAGGTTAAGTATGTCATCCAGGATTTCTCGACTTTCTTCCCGCATTAGCAGTGATTTGGTAAGAAATAAAGAAAAAAAGAGTAATTGATAGAAGAATATAAAATGGTTTTAGATATTAGTTTTAAAACATTAATTTTAAAATCATGTGCTCATTATATGATTTTCCCATGAGGTCAAGCATGTCATCCAGGATTTCTCGACTTTCTGCCTGTATTTGGAGTGATTTAGTAAGAATTATATAAAAGACACAAAGTAACTGATAGAAGAATGCAAAATTGTGTTAGATATCAGTTTTAAAACACTAATTTTAAGATCATGTGATCATTATATCGTTTTCCCATGAGGTCAAGTATATCATCCAGGATTTCTCGACTTTCTTCTCCGATTTTAAGTGATTTCGTACGAAGTAATTGATAGAAGAATATAAAATAGATTTAGATATTAGTTTTAAAGCATTGATTTTAAGATCATGTGATCATTATAGGATTTTCCCATGAGGTCAAGCATGCCATTCAGAATTTCTCGACTTCCTACCCGCATTTGGAGTGATTTGGTAAGAAATAAATAAAGGATAAAAGTAATTGATAGAAGAATATAAAATGGTTTTACGTATTAGTTTTAAAACATTAATTTTAAAATCATGTGACCATTATATGGCTTTCTCGGGAAGTCAAGCATGTCATCCAGAATTTCTCGACTTTCTTTCCGGATTTTAAGTGATTTGGTACGAAATAAGTAATTGATAGAAGAGAATAAAATGGTTTTAGATATTAGTTGTAAAGCATTCATTTTAAGATCATGTGATCATTATAGGATTTTCTCATGAGGTCAAGCATGTCATCCAGGATTTCTCGACTTACTTCCCACATTTGGAGTGATTTTGAAAGAAAGAAATAAAAGATAAAAAGTAATTGATAGAAGAATATAAAATGGTTTAGTTATTAGTTTTAAAACATAAATTTTAAAATCCCGTGCTCATTATAGGATTACCCCATGAGGTCGAGCATGTCATCGAGGATTTTTCAACTTTCTTCCCGTATTTGGAGTGATTTGGTAAGAAATATATAAAGATAAAAAGTAATTGATAGAAGAATATAAAATGGTTTAGTTATTAGTTTTAAAACATTAATTTTAAAATCCCGTGCTCATTATAGGATTACCCCATGGGGTCAAGCATGTCATCCAGGATTTCTCGACTTTCTTCCCGCATTTGGAGTGATTTGATAAGAAAGAAATAAAAGATAAAAAGTAATTGATAGAAGAATATAAAATCATTCTAGGTATTAGTTTTAAAACATTTATTTTAAGATCATGTGATCATTATATGATTTTCTATTGAGGTGAAGCATGTCATGCAGCATTCCATGACTTTCATTATAGTGATTTGGTAAGAAATAACTAATAGATAAAATAATTAAAAGGAGATTGTAAAATTGCCTTAGATATTAGTTTTGAAATACTAATATTTTATTTTTAGAACCATTATCTTCATGTGATTTTTACATCCAGGATATCTTTACTTTCCTCTTGTATTTTGAGGATTTTTCTAAGAAATAAATAATTGTTAAAAGGGGATTGATAGAAAAATGCAAAAGTCTTTAATATATTAGTTTTAAAACATTCCTTTGCAGAGCATGTGATATTTTTACAATTTTCACTTGTAATCAAGTATATCATCCTGGATTTCTGAACTTATCACGTAATTTGAGTGATTTATAAGAAATAATTAACATACTAAAATTAACTGATAGAACAATGTAAATTTGCTTCAGCTATTAATTTTGAAACATAATTTTTTTTGTTTAGATCCTGTGATTTTTACATCCAGGATTTCTTGACTTTCTTCCTGTATTTTGAGTGATACGATAAGAAATAAGTAACTGATAAAAAGTAATTGATAGAAAAATGTTAAATGGTTAGTAGATACTAGTTTTAAAACAACAATTTTTAGAACTTGTGATGTTAATTTGATTTTTTCATGAGATCAAGCATATCACCAAGAATATCTCGACTTTCTTCTCGTATTTTGAGTGATTTAATAAGAAATAAGTTCCTGACGAAACGCAATTGATAGACGAATGTAAAATTGCTATAAACATCAATTTTGAAATGTTAATTTTTAATTTTTAGACACCTTTTAACGTCATATGAATTTTACATCCAGGATTTCTTGGCTTCCAGGATTTTAGATTTCCCGTAGACGAACTAGACTTTCGATTTATTGTCAAGTCTTACTTTGCAATGTATGGAAGATCAGTAAAATGTTTTCAAAACAACCTCCCTGGGCGGGACAGGGTAAAATTAGTTTTGAAGACGCATCCACTGTTAACAATAAGATTTGCAAATAAAATGGGGTTTGTTTTCTGTTTTAATGTAAAATAAATTTTTTTTACATAAGCCTCTATTTTTATTTCAAGATCCTAGGTGCTACTTGAGCCCACTACCTATTTGAATTGTATATTTCATGTAAAATGTAGGCTGGGTCCAAGTAACTCCAATCAGGGGGTTACTTGAACCCAAATTTCAATAATTTATTAAATATATATATATATAATTAAAATTTTGGTTTGAAAAAGAAACCTAAAATCCTGAGGAATCTTCAAATAAGTTGTTCAAATCAGGTTATCAGCACAAATATGTTTTTAAGGATATCGTTGGGTAACAAATGTACAAAAATCTTCACTTTTGGGGTCCAAGTAAACCCAATCTACGGTAAATGATAAAAAGTAATTGATAGAAAAAATGTAAAATGATTTTAGATATTATTTCTAAAGCATTCATTTTAAGAACGTCATTTTTATATGATTTTTACGGGAGATCAAGTATTCCATCCTGGATTTCTCGACTTTCTTCCCGCTTTTTGAGTGATTTAATAAGAAATAAGTAAAAATAAGTCCTGTATTTTGAGTGATTTCGTAAGAACAAAGTAGCTGATAAAAAGAAACTTATAGAAGAATATAAAATGGTGTTAGGTACTAATTTTGAAACAAAAATTTTTTGAACATGTGATCTTTATAAGATTTTTACGAGAGATCAAGTATATCATCCTGGATTTCTCGACTTTCTTCCCGTATTTCAAGAGATTTAATAAGAAATAAGTAAATGATTAAAAGTAATTGATATAAAATGTGATATGAATTTAGATATTAATTTTGAAACACTAATTTTTAGAACATGTGATCTTTAGACGATTTTTACGAGAGATCAAGTATGTCATCCTGGATTTCTCGACTTTCTTTCAGTATTTTGAGTGATTTGATAAGAAATGTGTTACTGGTTTATCGTGATTGTTAGAAAAATCTAAAATGGTTTATAGATATGAGTTTTTAAACATTAATTTGTTATATTTATATCACATTCACATGAGATCAAGCATGTCATGCTGAATCTCTTGACATTCTTAGCGCATTTTAGGTGATTTAATAAGAATTACGTAACTGATAAAAAGTAATGGAGAGAAAAATTTAAAATAGTTTTAGATAGTAGTTTTAAAAAATTCGTTTTCAGATAATTTTTAGATAGTGGGATCTCCATTTGATTTTCACATGAATTCCGGTATGCCATGCAATATTTGCATAAAATGCAAATATAGGTATAACAATGAGATTAAAATTTTCTGGTTTGTAATGAATACCATCAGCGCCAAATTTATGGAAATGCGGTCCAAAATAAATAAATAAATAAATAAAATCTCAAACCTCGTTAAGGGCATAAATTAATTTAAATGTTTCATACGATTTTTCAAGTCATCGACTGATGAAACACGTTGCTCAAGTACTTTCTTTCTAGAAGACAAAAGTGTATTCACAGATACATTAAACAACTATATATCTCCATTACAAATATTACAAAAGGAAAGATTTCTTATCCCTGAAAAATGCGTGTAAACAATGAAATAAAAACCGAGTCCAACTTAAGTGTATTTCTGCAAAAACTTCTAAAGATAGATCATATGGCAGCTAAGAAACCTTATATTTGAGTACAGCGATTTCACAATCACTACACTCTGAAGGACAGAGTTGGATTTCTTCTAGCGAACTTAGTTTCTTCCCTGACGAAGAAGCAAGAAAGGAGATAAAAGGAGAAAACATGAAAAGTTATAATAGAAATAGAGTCGTGAAAGAAATTTTTCAAACATTATACAGAAACAATTGTTTTTACATACATATAAATGTATGTGGATATGTATATATATATATATATATATATATGTGTGTGTGTGTGGGTGGGTGGGGGTGGGTCTGTGTATGTATGTATGTATGTATGTATGTATATATATATATATATATATATACATATATATATACACTGAAGTGCCACTAAATTACGGATAGCAAAGCCTATGCAAATTGTGTAGCGCTGCGCATCATGTATGCGCAAGTGAGGGCGCTGTGGTAACTGCATATAAAGCGCGTACTGTGGTTGTTCTGAATTAGTTGTTGGAATTGCCAGTATGGGTAAACTGCCTAATTTAGACGCCTTCGATCACGGACAAATCGTAGGTGCGCGACGCATGGTCCATTCAATTTCCGAAATCGTCAGACAGCTAGGATTTTCATGGTCGACAGTGTCAATAGTATACCAAGAATACATGGATGGTGGAAAAAAAACTAGCGATCGGGCAAACTGCAAAGGATAATTAGCCTTGACAGTGCGTGGTGAGAGACGGCTCAGGCGTATTGTACGTAGCCAGCGAAGCCAAACATTAGCTCAAATTACCACCCAGTTTAATGACGGTGCCAGTCGTACAGTCAGTAAACGGACTGTGCAACGCTCGCTTCACCGTATGGGTTTCGGGAGCCGTCGACCTACGAGAGTATCATTGCTCTATAATCGCCATCGGGCTGCACGTCTTACCTGGGCAAGAGAGCACAGAGACTGGAGTATAGAGGACTGGAAACGAGTAGCATGGACTGATGAGTCTCGATTCCGACTATTTAACGCTGACGGGAGGCTGAGAATATGGCGTCAGGCTCATGAAGGCATGGATCCTGCATGCCTGGCTAGAACTGTACAAGGGCATGGTGGCTCAATCATGGTCTGGGGTGTTTTTTCGTGGCACAGTTTGGGATCTTTGGTGCGTGTACCAACCTCCCTCAATGCAATTCAGTACGTAGAGTTGCTGGGTGATCACCTCCATCCGTTTATGCTGTTCTGTTATCCGCACTGTAATGGAGTTTTCCAGCAAGACAACTGTACCTCTCACAAGTCCCGGTTGGCTACTGGCTGGTTGGATGAGCATTCCTCTGACTTCTCTGTCATGAATTGGCCACCTAGAAGCCCAGACTTAAATCCTATTGAGCATCTTTGGGATGTTTTGGAACAAGGCATGAAAGGCCATCACACAGCACCGAAGAACCTTACTGAATTATGGACAGCTTTAGCCAATATTTGGCAAGCCATTCCCGTGGAACGTTTCCAGAAACTTGTTGAATCTATGCCTCGTCGTGTGGCCGCCGTTATCAAGGCCAGAGGAGGCCCAACTCGTTACTAGGTAGGTATCCCTAATTCAATGGCACTTCAGTGTATATATATATGTATATATATAGATATAGATATAGATACAGATACAGATATATATATATATGTGTGTGTGTATGTATGTATGTATGTATGTATGTATATATACTGCTCAAAAGAATTAGGGGACCACATGGTTTTAACGAAATTACGCAAATACTTACACCGATGAGTAACATAAAATAAATCATCCACAATTTAAATCCTAGCAGGAAACAGAAGAAGAAAACTTCATATGCAAATCAAAGTTCATGACATCAAAAACCAGAAAAAGAACATAAGGGCGGAAGACGGGATGTTGCAGAAACGTCTGTTTCACCGACTTAACTGTGAAATTCGATTGCTGAGTTATTCTTTTTGAGAAAAGGTGACTTGAAAATGTCTCAACAATATCGTGATTAAGCGGAATCCATGGCATGGTGTATTATAGGCAGACCTGAATCCGGGCAAAGACAACGTAGTGTCGCGGACGCTGTTGGAGTCGCCAGAAGTGTCGTTGCAAGGCTGTGGAATCGATTCCAAGAAACAGTGAATGTTAGACGTCGACCAGGGCAAGGTCGGTCACGCGCCACTACAGTAACTGATGACCGGTGTATACTGTTAACAGCTCGTCGAAACAGAACAGACAATGCTACTCAGCTGCAAATACAGTTGCTCTTGGCAAAAGGACGAAGGGTGTCCAGCCAAACAGTACGTAATAGGCTTCATCAGGGAGGTCTCTATGCACGTAGGCCAATGGTCTGCATTCCGTTGATCTCACGCCACCGTGCGGCCAGAAGAAGATGAGCTGCTGAACATCGAGATTGGGAGCAACACGATTCAAGCCAAGTGCTGTTGACAGACAAGTCCCGATTCAGTCTGGAGTGTGACACCCGGCGTGTTTTGGTATGGACGGAAAGGGGCACTCGAAATAACCCCACATTCGTTCGTGAAAAGTCACAATACAGACGATCTGGTGTTATGGTATGGGGTAGAATCAGCATAGGTGGACGTACGGACTTGCATATCATTCGAAATGGTACTTTGACGGCCCGAAGGTATGCAGACGAGATACTGCGACTTCATGTCATACCTTACGCTGCAGCCATTGGAGATTCCTTTGTTTTCCAGCAGGATAATGCCAGACCGCATACAGCTCGTCTTGTAGAGAACATGCTTGAAGCTGAAACAATACAGCGTATGGAACTGCCAGCGTGCTCTCCTGACCTGAATCCAATCGAGCATGTTTGGGACATGCTCGGACGACGCATTGCTGCGAGACCAAGGCCTCCTTTTACTCTCCGAGACTTAGAGATTGCACTTCTTGAGGAGTAGAACAGTATTCCCCAAAGTCTTATCGATAACATCATCGCATCCATGGAAAACAGATGTGCAGCAGTCTTAGCTGTTCGAGGAGACCACACGCCATATTAAAAATCTTGCATCATTTCTAAACAATACTTTTTTTATCGTTTACATGTAACCAAATTGTTGCCCTAAATTATCTTTTAATGTTTTTTCCATATTTTCAAAGAATTAAAGCTTAATTACAAATTTTTTATGTCTTTTTTTCTGTATTCCGCATTGATACGCGTGTACTATCCATTTTATGCCAATACGTGACTGTCTCGCATGGTTTTGTTAACTTCTTTGCTTGCTCCCCTAATTTTTTTGAGCAGTGTATATATATATATATATATATATATATATATATGTGTGTGTGTGTGTGTGTGTGTGTGTGTGTGTGTGTGTGTGTGTATGTATGTATGTATGTATGTATGTATGTATGTATGTAGGTATACATAACTTCACACTACTGGAAATTTATGTTTATTTTTTAAATTGTAAAGCTCTGGGGAAGGTTGAAAGCACAAACTGATCTCAGTTAAAACTAAATGCAAAATATATATGTAAAAACTGTGTCACTAAGAGTCTTTAGTATCATTATAGCTTGTTTTAAATAGACCTATAGATTTTGATGGAATAGTATCACAAAATGACTTTTCATCAAGAATAAGATGTAAGTATGCATTCAAATAATAATCTATCGACAAAATTAAATCAAACACAATATTATATACACATAGTGTGTGTCATCAATATATCTTTTATCATTGAGTAGTTAGTTTTATATAGAATACATTTCACAAAATGAAATGTCCTCAGACATAAGATTTACATGTTTTTCCAAATAACTGTTTGCTTACCGTAAAATTTATACTTCAAGATGACTACTCATAATTTATTAAATTAAATACCAAATCTAAGTGTATGAATCTAAGTGTCTAAGTGTCTTGACTTGTATCTATTATGTATGAATATGAAAAGTCATATTATCTGTAATACAGAAATTTTCAATATATTTAAATAGGGAAATATTTTCAAAAAAACATGATAAAATTTAGAGTGCTGCAGCATTTATTTGTATAATTTTGAAGTAGAAACATACTTTATCTGCATTTAATATTAAAATTAAATTTTTAGAAAGACAATCGTCAAAAAATTAAACCAATTTAAATGCATACTTTTATAGTTTAAAAATTCTTTAAGTATGAAGTCTTGACTTGTATCTGCCGTGTATGAATTTGAAAATTCAAGTAAAGTGTATAGTTCAGTAATTTCAATGTAATTGAATAGGGAAATCTCTCTATTCTAAATTAAAAGTAACTGGCGCTGCCGCTGCCGGCAACGCCGCTGTCAAAAGCTTGTCACGCTATCTCCTCCGAAACCGCTGGGGGTATGGGGTCGAGACCGATACCAATCGATGCAGAACAATGTGGGGAAGAAAGTAAGACATGTCTCATATTCGTCGGACTTTAAGTTTTTTTTTTAATTTTATGTTTTGTGGGAAAATAATGACTTTTTCATGTTCAGATTACGATAACTCGCCAAAAAAGGATCGTAGAATTTTTTTTTTTTACAATCTAAGACTACAGACATTTCTCCTTCAAACAAGACCTCATTTGTTTAAAAATAAATTAAAACAGGCTAATATTTTTATTAAAATTGAAAACCCACTTTTTGGATAAATTTATGCGTTTCGAGATATATAAATTCGATGCTCTCAGACTTATTATGTTACAAAGAAAATATTTATATCAACTGGAAGATGAAAGCTTTCTCAGTCATATAAACTTCATTTCAAGTCTCTATCTTAAAATTTCGATTTTTAATTGAATTTTAAAGAAAAAAATATCTTCTCATTCAAAAAAATCTTCAAAAAAATCTTCTCATTCGCTTCCTTTGCAGAAGGACATGAAAGAAGATCCAATTTTTCACCCATAGGAGGGCTTCATCCATTTCGCCGGGAGGGGGGGAAGCTTAAACTGTAAACAAATGAATGACTCAATCGCTGTAAACAACTATTGAGTCATTCATTCACTTGATTCCCCAGAGGAGCGAGCGTAGCGAGCCTAGGGGCGAAGCCCCTAGTATTTTAAAAAAAATGTAATTAAATTTAGAGTGCTGCAGCATTTATTTATAGAATTTCGAAGTAGCAGTTTACTTTATCTTCACTTGATATTAAAGCACAATTTTTAGAAAAGCATTCATCAAAACAATATACCAATGTTACTGCACACTTTTTTAATTTAAAAATACTTAAGTATGAAGACTTCACTTGTATTTGTTCTGTATGAAATTGAAAATTCATATTTAATGTAAAACAGAAATTTTCAATGCATTTGAATAGAGAAATAATTTTTAAAAAAGTGATAAAATTTAGAGTTCTGCACCATTTATTTATAGAACTTCGAAGTAGAAACTCACTTTATCTTCATTTAATATTAAAAGTGGTTTTTTAAAAACGCAGCCTTCAAAAAATATATGAATTATACTGCATACTTTTTTTATTTAAAAATATCCTTATTCATAAAGATTTGACTTATATCTGTTCTATAGGAATGGGAAATTTCAAGTTAAATGTAATACAGAAATTTTCAATATATTTGAATAGAGAAATATTTTTTAAAAAGTGATGAAATTTAGAGTGCTGCAGCATTTATTTATAGAATTTCGAAGTAGGAACATACTTTATCTGCATTTAATATTAAAACTAAATTTTTTGAAAGGCAGTCATCATAATGTTTCACCAATTTAAATACATAATTTTCCAGTTTAAAAATTCCTTATGTATGAAGACTTGACTTGTATCTGCCATGTATGAATTTGAAAATCCAAGTAATGTGTAGTTCAGAAATTTCAATGTAATTGAATAGGGAAATATTTTCAAAAAAGGAAATTAAATTTAGAGTGCTGCAGCATTTATTTATAGAATTTCGAAGAAGAATATCGTTTTCAGACATCAAAACGATATACCAATTTTACTGCACACTTTTTTAATTTAAAAATTCCTTAATTATGAAGACTTGGCTTGTATTTTTCATGTATGAAATTGAAAATTCATATTAAGTGTAAAACAGAAAAGAAATATTAAAAACAGTGATAAATTTAGAATAGAAGAATAGAAAATATTTAAAAAAGTGATAAATTTAGAGTGCTGCAGAAATTCTTTATAAAACTTCGAAGTCGAAACTCACTTTATCTTCATTTAAAATTAAAACTGATTTTTTTTAAATGCAGCCATCAAAAAATATATGAATTAAACTGCATACATTTTATTATTTAAAAATATCCTTATACGTGAAGATTTGAATTATCTGTTTTATATGAATGTGAAATTTCAAAATAAGTGTAATGCAGAAATTTTCAATGTATTTGAATAGGGAAAAATATTTTCAAAAAAAGTGATAAAATTTAGAGTGCTGCTGCATTTCTTTATAGAATTTCGAAGTGGCAACATACTTTATCTTCATTTAATATTATAACTAAGTTTTTAGAAAGGCAGTCGTCGAAACGTTTTACCAATTTAAATGCATACTTTTAGAGTTTAAAAATTTCTTATGTTTGAACACTTGACTTGAATCTGCCATGTAGGAATTTGAAAATTCAGGTAAAATGCAGTTCAGTAATTTCAATATAATTGAATAGGGAAATAGTTTCAAAAAAAGTAATTAAATTCAGAGTGCTGCAGCATTTATTTATAAAATTTCGAAGTAGCAGCTTACTTTATTTTAACTTACTTTTATCTTTAGTTGATATTAAAACACAATTTTTAGAAAAGCAGTCATCAAAATATTATACCAATTTTACTGCGCAATTTTTTAATTTAAAAATTCCTTAAGTATAAAGAATTGGCTTTTATTTGTCATGTATGAAATTGAAAATTCATAATAATTGTAACACAGAAATTTTCAATGCATTTGAATAGAGAAATATTTTTTCAAAAGGTGATAAAATTTAGAGTGCTGCAGCATTTCCTTTTAGAACTTCGAGGTAGAAACTCACTTATCTTCATTTAATAGTAAAGCTGAATTTTTAAAAAGGCAGTCATCAAAACACATACGAATTAAACTGCAAACTTTTTTTTAATTTAAAAAATCTTTATGCATGAAGATTTGACTTGTATCTGGAAATTCAAGTTAAGTGTAATACAGAAATTTTCAATGTATTTGAATAGAGAAATATTTTTAAAAAGGGGTAAAATTTACAGTGCTGCTGCATTTATTTATAGAACTTCGAAGTAGAAACTCACATTATCTTCATTTAATATTAAAACTGTTTTTTTTAAATGCAGCCATCAAAACATATATGAATTAAACTGCATACCCTTTTTAAATTTAATAAATCCTTATGCAGGAAGATTTAACTTGTATCTGCTCTGTATGAATTCTAAAATTCGAGTTAAGTGTTATAAAGAAATTTCAATGTATTTGAATATGGAAATATTTTTAAAAAAATTGATAAAATTTAGAGTGCTGCAGCATTTATTTATAGAATTTCGAAGTAGCAACATACTTTATCTGCGTTTAATATCAAAACTAAATTTTTAGAAAGGCAGTCATCAAAACAATATACCAATTTTACTGCACACTTTTTAATTTAAAAATTCCTTATGTATTTAGACTTGGCTTGTATCTGTCATGTATAAAATTGAAAATTCATAATAAGTGTAAAACAGAAATTTTCAATGTATTTCAATAGAGAAATATTTTTTTAAGTAATAAAATTTAGAGTGCTTCAGCATTTCCTTATAGAACTTTGAAGCAGACACTCGCTTTATCTTCCTTTAATATTAAAACTGAATTTTTAAAAAGTTAGTCATCAAAACATATACGAATTAACTGCATACTCTTTTAATTTAAAATTCCTCGTGCATGAAGATTTTACTTGTATCTGTTCTGTATGAATTTGAAAATTAAAGTTAAGTGTAATACAAAAATTTTCAGTGTATTTGAATAGGGAAATATTTAAAAGAAACACTGATAAAATTTTGAGTGCTGCAGCATTTATTTATAGAACTTCGGAGTAGAAATTCACTTTATCTTCATTTAATATTAAAACTGAATTTTAAAAATGCAGCCATCAAAACATATACAAATTTAACTGCATAGTTTCTTTAATTTAATAAATCTTAATGCATGAAGATTTGATTTCTATCTGTATGAATTTGAAAATTCAAGTTAAGTGTAATACAGAAATTTTCAATATATTTGAATAGGGAAATATTTCTTTTAAAACAATTGATAAAATTTAGATTGCTGCAGTATTTATTCATAAAGTTTTTAAGTATAAATTCACTTTATCTTCATTTAATATTAAAACTGGTTTTTTTAAATGCATTTATTGAAACATATACGAATTAAACTGCATACTTCTTTTAATTTAAAAAAATCCTTATGCATGAAGATTTGACTTGTATCTGTTCTGTATGAGTTTGAAAATTCAAGTTAAGTGTAATACAGAAATTTTCAATCTATTTGAATAGGGAAATATTTTCAAAAACTAATAAAATTTAGAGTGCTGCAGCATTTATTTATAGGACTTCGAAGTAGAAACTCGCTTTATCTTCATTTAAAATTAAAACTGATTTTTTTTAAATGCAGCCATCAAAAAATATATGAATTAAACTGCATACATTTTATTATTTAAAAATATCCTTATACGTGAAGATTTGAATTATCTGTTTTATATGAATGTGAAATTTCAAAATAAGTGTAATGCAGAAATTTTCAATGTATTTGAATAGGGAAAAATATTTTCAAAAAAAGTGATAAAATTTAGAGTGCTGCTGCATTTCTTTATAGAATTTCGAAGTGGCAACATACTTTATCTTCATTTAATATTATAACTAAGTTTTTAGAAAGGCAGTCGTCGAAACGTTTTACCAATTTAAATGCATACTTTTAGAGTTTAAAAATTTCTTATGTTTGAACACTTGACTTGAATCTGCCATGTAGGAATTTGAAAATTCAGGTAAAATGCAGTTCAGTAATTTCAATATAATTGAATAGGGAAATAGTTTCAAAAAAAGTAATTAAATTCAGAGTGCTGCAGCATTTATTTATAAAATTTCGAAGTAGCAGCTTACTTTATTTTAACTTACTTTTATCTTTAGTTGATATTAAAACACAATTTTTAGAAAAGCAGTCATCAAAATATTATACCAATTTTACTGCGCAATTTTTTAATTTAAAAATTCCTTAAGTATAAAGAATTGGCTTTTATTTGTCATGTATGAAATTGAAAATTCATAATAATTGTAACACAGAAATTTTCAATGCATTTGAATAGAGAAATATTTTTTCAAAAGGTGATAAAATTTAGAGTGCTGCAGCATTTCCTTTTAGAACTTCGAGGTAGAAACTCACTTTATCTTCATTTAATAGTAAAGCTGAATTTTTAAAAAGGCAGTCATCAAAACACATACGAATTAAACTGCAAACTTTTTTTTAATTTAAAAAATCTTTATGCATGAAGATTTGACTTGTATCTGGAAATTCAAGTTAAGTGTAATACAGAAATTTTCAATGTATTTGAATAGAGAAATATTTTTAAAAAGGGGTAAAATTTACAGTGCTGCTGCATTTATTTATAGAACTTCGAAGTAGAAACTCACATTATCTTCATTTAATATTAAAACTGTTTTTTTTAAATGCAGCCATCAAAACATATATGAATTAAACTGCATACCCTTTTTAAATTTAATAAATCCTTATGCAGGAAGATTTAACTTGTATCTGCTCTGTATGAATTCTAAAATTCGAGTTAAGTGTTATAAAGAAATTTTCAATGTATTTGAATATGGAAATATTTTTAAAAAAATTGATAAAATTTAGAGTGCTGCAGCATTTATTTATAGAATTTCGAAGTAGCAACATACTTTATCTGCGTTTAATATCAAAACTAAATTTTTAGAAAGGCAGTCATCAAAACAATATACCAATTTTACTGCACACTTTTTAATTTAAAAATTCCTTATGTATTTAGACTTGGCTTGTATCTGTCATGTATAAAATTGAAAATTCATAATAAGTGTAAAACAGAAATTTTCAATGTATTTCAATAGAGAAATATTTTTTTAAGTAATAAAATTTAGAGTGCTTCAGCATTTCCTTATAGAACTTTGAAGCAGACACTCGCTTTATCTTCCTTTAATATTAAAACTGAATTTTTAAAAAGTTAGTCATCAAAACATATACGAATTAACTGCATACTCTTTTTAATTTAAAATTCCTCGTGCATGAAGATTTTACTTGTATCTGTTCTGTATGAATTTGAAAATTAAAGTTAAGTGTAATACAAAAATTTTCAGTGTATTTGAATAGGGAAATATTTAAAAGAAACACTGATAAAATTTTGAGTGCTGCAGCATTTATTTATAGAACTTCGGAGTAGAAATTCACTTTATCTTCATTTAATATTAAAACTGAATTTTAAAAATGCAGCCATCAAAACATATACAAATTTAACTGCATAGTTTCTTTAATTTAATAAATCTTAATGCATGAAGATTTGATTTCTATCTGTATGAATTTGAAAATTCAAGTTAAGTGTAATACAGAAATTTTCAATATATTTGAATAGGGAAATATTTCTTTTAAAACAATTGATAAAATTTAGATTGCTGCAGTATTTATTCATAAAGTTTTTAAGTATAAATTCACTTTATCTTCATTTAATATTAAAACTGGTTTTTTTAAATGCATTTATTGAAACATATACGAATTAAACTGCATACTTCTTTTAATTTAAAAAAATCCTTATGCATGAAGATTTGACTTGTATCTGTTCTGTATGAGTTTGAAAATTCAAGTTAAGTGTAATACAGAAATTTTCAATCTATTTGAATAGGGAAATATTTTCAAAAACTAATAAAATTTAGAGTGCTGCAGCATTTATTTATAGGACTTCGAAGTAGAAACTCGCTTTATCTTCATTTAATATTAAAACTGGTTTATTAAAAATTCATTTATCAAAACATATACGAAATTAAACTGCATACTTTTTTTTTAATTTAAAAAATCCTTAAGAGTGAATTTGACTTATTATGAATTTGATTTGTATCTGTTCTATATGAATTCGAAAATTCGAATTAAGTGCAATACAGAAATTTTCAATGTATTTGAATAGGGAAATATTTCTTTAAAAAAATGATAAAATTTAGAGTGCTGCAGCATTTATTTATAGATCTTCGAAGTAGCAACTCATTTAATATTAAAACTGAATTTGAAGAGGGGCACATCGATAGAATGTCTCTCTGAGTACTGCGTGGGTGTGTCAAAAAGGTGAACGACACGGCTATTCCATTTCTATCGCTGGCGAAAGTGGATTCTGTTTTAATCAATTATGTGGAGTCTTTCCCTTAATAACAATACGTATTGGTCTTATTCAGAAAGTCATGATCATTCCTTTTACATTCACTTGGAAAATATTGGGTTAAAATTTTTTAAAAAAATGTAAAAAAAGATGATTATTTTTAATGTAGATAAACCTAACGGGGAAAAAATAATTTTAACTCGTTCCTTAATCTTGGCATTTAGACTGCAATGCGATTATATTGCTCATTTTAAAGGAAAAGAATGTTGCACTGTTCCTTACAGATTGTCTTATATTTGTACATATAAATAAATAAAAAATATACATGCTTAAATACATAGTACATCTATATTTATATATGTGTTTATATATATATATATATACCGGGTGCGTCATAAATTCGTGCAAACTTCAAAAATTCATAATAAAAGAAATAATGCTCGGAAAATTTTTCTGTTTGTGCCAATATGATCAGAGGGATTTTGGATTTTTTTTCTATGTAAAAAAAAAAGTTTCCAAAAGTAACCGAAAGAGGGCGCTCACACGTCATACTGAGACGTTTTATGCAAATCAGGCAAACACAAACAGAAAATCAAACATATCACAATAACATGAGACTGTGCATTTATTTTAAAGTAATAGATGTTCAACATTACTACCAGCACAAGGTAATAGGCAAGTGAGGCGCGTCACTACGCCCATTACAGCGGAGTGTAGCATGTCACCATCGATGGCAGCGACTGTCTGTCGAATGGAATTTTTCAGTTCCACCAAAGTGGTTGGGGAACCCCGGTACACACGAGACTTTAAGTATCCTCACAACCAAAAATCCGCCGGGTTCAAGTCTGGTGATCGTGAGGGCCACTGAACCTTACAACCTCGACTTATCACTCGGTCTTCAGTGAAAGATTCCAACAGGAACGTCTTGACATCACGTAAAATGTGGGGCAGCGCACCATCTTGCATGAATGTGACAACAGGTAACGCATGTCTTTCCTGCAATGCAGGCTAAACGTGGTCACGCAAAAGCGTCAGATACCTTGCTGCAGTGACTGTACAGGTTTTCCACCCGAATACAGGACAAGGCTCTTCGAAATAGAAAGGGCCCAGAATAAAAGACGCGGTGAAACCGTACCAAACAGTCACACGAGGAGAATGTAGTGGCCGGTTCAGATACTCACGAGGGTTTGAAGTCACCCAGATATGACTGTTTTGCGTATTAACGTTACCATGCAGTGATAAGTGGGCTTCATCCGTCCACATGACATTCAGCAACCATTGTGGGTTCCATTTGTGCCAGAACCCATGTAGCAAAGATTTGTCTTGCATCTGTATCTGCCGTTAATAACTGGTGAAGTGCATGGATTTTGTACGAATACAGATTCAACATTCCGTGCAGAATGCATCGAATCGACGGTTCCGGAATCCCCGTTCTTCTCCCAGCTTCAGGAGCACTGCTACTTCCCGTTGATGTCTCGGCTGCCAAATTTTCCATGGAACTTTGTACAACATGGACGCGGTCCGCGCTCAAGGATGGTCTGCCAATTCGTGGACGATCCTCCAAACTCCCCGCTTCCTCAAAACGTGGTACTAAATTCAGTATCTCATTCAATGAAATATGTCTTTTTCGCGCCTTCAGTCCTTTCTCCGTGCGAAACTTTCGCAATGCAACAGTTGGGAATTTACCATTCTTGAAGAAAAGTTTAACAACCAACACTCGATCTGGTAAAGAAAGCATGCTGCCGGCTTCGAATGACGGATCCATTTCCAAACAGGTGTTTTATTGATAGCTTGATTTGCATAAAACGTCTCAGTAGGACGTGTGAGCGTCCTCTTTCGGTTACTTTTGGAAACTTTTTTTTTTTGCATGAAAAAAAATCCAAAATCCCTCTGATCATATTGGCGCAAACAGAAAAATTTTCCCAGCATTCTTTCTTATATTATGAATTTTTGAAGTTTGCACGAATTTATGACGCACCCGGTATATACACAGTGCGTCAAATAAGTTTTAAGACTCGTCCCAGAGCGCAGGTTGTAAAGGCCCTGTGAGTGTAAATCCGCATGCGTCATAACGTCCATCGTCTGCTGGCACACTGCTAACAAGTTGTGCGCATTTCGTTAAGTAGTTGAGAGAAGGCGAGCTTTTATTGCAGAAGTGAATATTTTTCATGTTGATTTTTTAAGATGGAGCAAAGAGCTGTAATTAAATTTAACGCAAAACTTGGTAAAAGTACTTCGGAAACATACCAACTCATGAAACAAGTTTACGGTGACTGTTGTTTAAGTAGTTGAAATATTTTTGTGTGGCACAAACGTTTTTTTCGACGGAAGAGATACGGTAGAAGATGATCAGCGTAGTGGAAGACAAATTTCATCTAGGAGACCTGAAGTTATTGAGAAAGTACGAAATTTCGTAACAAACGATCGCTGTCCATCACTGAGAATGATGGAAGACTCTTTAAACATCAACAAAGATACAATTCGAACCATCCTGCATGAAGATTTGGGAAAACAAAAGTGTGTGCTAAATTTGTTCCACACACTTTAACCCCTGAACAAAAAGCAATGAGAAGTGCACATTGCGGAGACATTATTTCAGCCGCTGAAAACAATACAAACTTCTTGAAGTCCATTGTTACAGGTGATGAAACCTGGTGTTTCCAATATGATCCTGAAACAAAACGAAAAAGTGCGGAATGGAAGTCACCAAATTCACCACAAGCCAAAAAACAAGAAAAGTTCCATCCAAAATCAAAACAATGCTCATTACATTCTTCGATAGTAAAGGTATTATCCACAAAGAATTTGGTCCAACTGGACAAACAATTACAGGTCAATACTACTTAGCTGTTTTAAAGCGTTTCATGGCCAGAAATCGTCGCATTCGTCCAGACTATAGGACTGAAAGCAGTTGGTGTTTGTTACACGACAATGCACCCAGTCACACCTGTCCTTATTGTTAGTCGATTTTGGCAAAAAATAATGTCTGTGTGTTGAACCATCCACCGTATTCACCTGATTTAGCAACCTGTGACTACTCCTTATTCCCAAAACTTAAAATGAAGTTAAAAGGATGGTATTTTGAGGATATTTCGACCATACAAGAAGCTTCGACGCGTGCTTTGCAGGCCATTCCACAAAGTGATTTACAACAGGCTTTCGATTCATTATTAAATCGCTGTAAAAAGTGCATTGAAGCCGGAGGGTCCTATTTTGAATAAAAAACCAAAACAGGTATTAATTTCTTGTTTCCATTTCTTTTTACAGACCCAGTCTTAAAACTTATTTGACGCACTGTGTATATATATATATATACACTCATGGACAAAAAAATTAGCTCACCAAGAAGGAGTCGTCAAAATGAAACGAAATTTTACATACGTAATGACTACTTTGATATAAGTAAATGATAAGAAAATCAAAGAAAAAGGATAATTTATTTCAGAGAAAAAGGCAAAAGAACGGAGGAGTTAATACTCCGTTGGACCCCCTCTAGCGCGAATGCACGATGCGATACGATCAGGCATTGAGTCATACAAGTTCTGTATGATGTCTTGAGATAATTCGTTCCATATTTGCTGTAACCTTGCCTCTCGTTCGGTCAAACTCGTGGGATGCCCAACTCGTCGTCCCAAATGATCCCAGATATGCTCGATTGGAGACAAATCTGGGGATCGGGCAGGCCAAGGAAGGGTAGTAACAGTGCGGAGACAGTCTTGTGACACCCTTGTCGTATGAGGCCGAGCATTGTCTTGTTGGAAAATGGCTCCTGGGAGCCGTTGCATGAGTGGCAACACATGTGGTTGCAGGATTTCATGAACATACCGCTGGGCTGTCATGGTGCCACGGAACAATACTAGGGGTGACCGTGTATTGTAGGCAATGGCACCCCATACCATCACACCAGCTGTGGGAGCGATGTGTCGCTGTACAGCAAAGGCAGGATTGAAGCGTTCACCACGGGCTCTCCACACACGAACATGATTGTCATCACTGCCGAGATTGAATCTGGATTCGTCGCTAAAGACGACCTGGTTCCATTCCGCTGCAGTCCAGTTTCCTTGTGCGCGGCAAAACTCCAAACGGAGGCGTCGATGGGTGGGCGTCAAGGGCAGCACACGTAATGGGCGCCGCGATACCAACTGTCCTTCAGCCAGGCGCCTTCGTATGGTTCGAGAAGACACAGAGGCCCCTAGTGAAGGTGCTACCTGTGCCTGGATGGCGGCCGATGAAGCAGTTGGCTGTACGCGTGCATTTCTTACGATGTGGCGGTCTTCTCGACGACTGGTCTGTCGAGGGCGTCCTGAGCCTGGTCTTCGTGTACATGACATCTCTCGGGTCCACTGGTCCCAACACCTCCTCACAACACAATCAGAGCGGCCTAATTGACGAGCTACTCGCCTAGCTGACCACCCAGCTTCCATCATCCCGACGATTCCCCCCCATCTCAAACTGCGACAACTGCTTATATTGTCTTCGAACACGGCGTAATGGCATGTCTATCTCAGCTCTTCCTTTGTAAATGATTCAGCACATTCAAACAAGCTTTGGTTACCTGTTTTATACTCCACAGAGTACGATGTTCAACGCCCTCTACCGGCTATACGTAATGCGCAATCACGCTGCATTTCTAATCATTTGCATATCTCCCGGACCTGTACCTTCATTGCAAGTTTCGTTACGATCCCGCAATTATTTCTTGGTGCTCTAATTTTTTTGTCCATGAGTGTATATATATATATATATATATATATATATAATATATTATATATATATATATATATATATTATATATATATATATATATATATATATATATATATATATATATATATATATATATATATATATATATATTTATATATATATATATTTATATATATATATATATATATATTTATATATATATATATTTATATATATATATATATACCATTATAAAAACATTGTAGGGAAAACAAATAGTTATGTCTTTTATTTCTACTGTCTTAATGAAACAATATCAAAATTTATACTTTTTTAGTTCAAAACATCAAACCAAATTGCTATTAAATTATCAGACTTCTAACGCTTTCTCCTGTTTAAAATTTCAGTATAAGATATCCTGGAGAGTGAAGGAAATAAGTCCTGGAAAACCATGCATAGGATATTACATGGCGATACCCATTGTCCTGCTGGAATACCAGTAATGACTGCTGAGCGGTGGAATCTAAATGCCTGTACAGTTGCCCCTCCGGGACGTTAGCTGTCCTTTCCTTAATTAGTCTGAGACTCCTCGAGTGTCATTCGGATTAAAAGATTGCTATGCTTAAAGAAATTAAATCAAGAAAAAAAAATCAAGAAAAAACTAACCAAAAAGCAAGATGGCAGCACAAAAACACTTACCAATAAGATAATGATGAGAAGAATTCAGCATGCTTTGGAAACACATACCTTCATGAAGATGCAATTTCCGTCTTTAATTCCAATAAAGAGGGAAACTTCATGAAAATAAATGTCAGATATAAGGGTGCACCCACACAAATATCATTAACGGGTATCCGTGCTATGTGTCGTGTTACAAAACAATGATACGAGTCCTTGTTGTAAAACCTATTTTGTATCTCTTTCCACTCAGTTATCGTGTGACAAAAAAAAAGACACCATAGCTCTCAAAACCAAAGATATAATCCAGAGGTACTCAAACTGCAGCCCACCGAGCATTTATGTAACACTCACACTCATTATCAAGTAGGTGCTTCTGTAAACAGAATTTTGTAAATTTATGCCTGGAAAATACAATACTGTACAAAAAATGTGCCTGCTGCTATCTACGTTGTTTGCATTAACGTATATTTGTCAATGATCCAATTCAAAAATGAAATATGCGAAGCCCGTGTATAGAAATCAGCTTGCTGATTCTTAGGGCCTGTTCACATTGAATCCGTCTGCGTCAGCGAAAAAAATTTTAACCAATCATTTACCACTCATTGACACATTTAACCAATCAGCACCAACTGGATCTTTAACGCTGACGCTGGCGGATTATATGTGAACAGGCCTTTAGGTTGACGACGTATAGAGAATAGCTTGTAGCAAGTATAAACCTGATTCGTCTAAAATAGTCAAAAGTTTGTCTCAACATAAAAATTCATGCCCAGTTTTAAATAAACGCTTCGATACATTTAGGTTTTGAGTTTTATATTTAAAATTATTATATTATGAGGTATGGTGTACTGTGTTGCAGCTCACGGAACGTAGCAAACATATGCATGTGGGTCGAGAGAAGTAAAGCTTGATTACGGCTGGCTTAGAGAGTTAGAAATGCTTTTCTAGTTGAAAGTATGTAACGGAAAAATACGTCTTAAATGCTTAGAAGATTAAAAAATAAGGAAATTTAATTTTGATGAACCCTGAAGTGATTTATACATACATATATATATATATATATATATATATATATATATATATATATATATATATATATATATATATATATATATATATATATATATATATATATATATATATATATATATATAACAGTTCCGTAACTGACTCACTGACTCACTGACTGATTGACTGATTGACATACAACGCACAGACCAAACCGCTGGACCTAAAGGGCTGAAATTTTGCATGGCGATTCTTCTTATGGTGTAGGGGTGCACTAAGAAAGATTTTTGAAAAATACTTCTTAGATTTTTTTAAAATCAATTTTTAATCTGTTTCAGTAACTTTTTTTAAGTTTGCATTTAAAATAATAATCTGAGAGTTATAAAATTTATATCACGAGAAAGATCATAAATATTCCTTTAAAATGAAATCTTTTTCGAATCTTTACCTCCATTTTCTGATTTTTGGTGAATTTTTAAAATTAATTTTTAGAATTTAATTTATTAAATGCTGATCACGTGATTTCTTTTTCTGGAACTTTAAATAAATTTATCGTCACATGCATAACAACAAAATAGACAAAAAAATGTTTTTTTTTCTTGCTAATGCGGCAGACGATTGGACATTATCCAAAAAAAATATTAAAATACAGTAAAAGATATTATGTTCCTCAAACTGTACTATATTAACTGTACTATATTCTTTAGTATGTCATATTAGATTTAATTTGAATATTTTCTTCTACATTATTTTGTCTATAAAAATATCCCTTACGATTTTTTCATAAATATATATAGATATTTTTTTACATCAATCGTATACATTGATCGTTGTATTTGAATGTACAGCTTGTATATATATATATATATATATATATATATATATATACAGTGGAATCTCGATCGATCTTTCCCCGAACGATCGTTTTCCCGTATGCATCGTTTATTTCACCCAGTCCCTAATAAATTCCATAGAAAACAAGCAAAAACAGACCGCATGGATCATTCCTCGATCCATCGTTTTCCCGCAATATTCGTTCAGATTATCGCAGATTTACATTAATTTATCGGATCGATCGTTTTTTCATAATAGCTGAACCTGAAATATAAATGTCTGGATTGATCTAGAATGACACTCTAATTAAACAATGAGCAGAACATTTTAGATGCACGGTCTCGTATTTTTGTTCTCTCCTATTTAGCCTAGTTTCGCATTATCATACCACTCCCATTATTTGTTCGTCGTTGGCATTCCTTAATTCTTTAGACCCTGGCGTATCCTATTTTCGGAAACTCATTCCAAATTCTCCTACTATTCAACATTTCTGTTCTTATCAGTAATGGCTCACAGTCAGCCGACCTGAGCGATTCCTGCTGTCCTCTGGCTTTTCTCTTGGCCTTGGGATGGAGGCTCCCTGGTGTTTGGTCTAGGGTGTGGAAAGTTTCTGATTGCTGCAGTTCTACACTGGCTGATGAGAGTTTCAGCCGGAAGCAGAACTTCCTGGTGGTCTTATGTCGGACCCCATCCAGTGCAATGGAATGGTTCTAGTTACAAACGATTCACGGCTGCCGCTTCTTTTTACTCTCACACAATAACTGATACCGAAAGGAATGCAATTTGCAACACAGAAAAAATATTGTTTACTTGTGGAGAGAAAACCGCCAAAAAGCAAATGAAGATTAAATACTTTTATTTGAATCAAAATTCCTGTGTATCTACGTGTATTTCTTTTTATTATTATTATTATTATCTTGGATTTCAGTGCAAATCTTCAATTACACTACAGGTATGTATGCATTTATGTATGTGAGTAAATATACTTTAGGGATATCAAACTTTAAGGAATGTTAATATTTTTTTGTATGTTCCCGCATCTATCGTTTTCCCGCATCCATCGTTTAGTTCAGTCAGTCCCTTCGAAAACGATAGATCGATATTCCACTGTATATATATATATATATATATATATATATATATATATATATATATATATATATATATATATATATATATATATATATTATGTTCATTTTGGTCATAATAACAGGCTGGTCGGATTAAACGAACATGCCTTATGTTACAAGATGGGATTCTGTCCGAATAAACGGCTGATCCGATTAACCGGAATGGATTGTATATATATATAAATGTGTTCGATTAACTTACATTTTTAAAATTAACACGGGTAATGCAGGGCCTTTTTATCGCATGGGCAAATCGGGACTTTGCCCAGGGCCCCCTGATTTTAGGGGGCCCCAAAACCCCCTTGGTGTATGCACCTAGTACTTCTAACAGTATGTATTTTTATAAATGTCTGTAAGGGGGGGCCCCCAAATAGCATCTGCCCAGGGGCCCCCAGCGTTCATAATCAGGCCCTGGGGTAATGTGTGATAGAGTAATACATATTTTCGGAGGTAACCCACATTGTTAGACTAGTTTATATGTATTACATTGCAATACTATACAAAAAACTTAAAATCCAGTTTGTGTTGGCCGTTTTTTCCTTAATCCAGCCAGATCTTTTATTTCATATGGCTGGCACGGGCTGTTTTAAATTTACCCACTCATTTTACTGTATGTTGAGAATTGTAAGGGCGTTTACGTAAGGAAATGTGAGATCTTCGAGACGTGTGTAAAACCTTACGAGATACAATGAAAATTCAAAAATTCGCTCACGAAAGAAACCTTTTGAAAACCTACGAAGACTTTTATTTTTGCAATGTTTGATAGGAATGAACAGTACACACAGAGTTTGTCAGAAACACAGTGAAAATAAAATAACTGCTTGCATCAAGTAAAAAGGTTTTTCAAGAATCTTTCTTGAAAAGGAACTGGTTACAGTCTTTGATATTTGAACGATCATCTATGATTTATTGAGGTAGTCCTTTGTGAAAGGTTTCACTTTGCTCAACTGATGAAGTTTCGATTCGACGTACCTGTAGAATATAGCCTTTTTTTTTAGGAAGGAACGTTGCCGAGAAGTACCACTGGAGACAGGCTGTCCCCTTCACAGCGATACCATCCGCGCAGCACGATGGTGGTATATTGGCGTGTTTCTCACCTATTTCATGGTATAAGAGGCACGATGTTAAGGTGGTTATGCTTTATAGTCCGATCTTGTTGGCTCTGAAAGAGGCAAGCAATGTATGAGCCTGAAGTTGTCGGCTATTGTGGAGAAGAGGATGACTTCAGCCTGGTGTTGTCGGCTGCGGTCAAGAGGAGGAAATGAGCCTGAAGTTGTCGGCTCTTGAGGAAGGAAGAGAAGGACTTCAACCTGGTGTTGTCGACTACAATGGAGAGGAGAAAATGAGCCTGATGTTGTCGGCTCTTGAGGAAGGAAGAGAAGGACTTCAGCCTGGTGTTGTCGGCTGCGGTGAAGAGGAAGAATTGAGCCTGATGTTACCGGCTCTGGAGGAGAAGAGGATGACTTCAGCCTGGTGATGTCGGCTGCGTTGAAGAGAAAGAAATGAACCTGATGTTGTCGGCTCTTGAGGAGAAGAGCATAACTTCAGCCTGGTTTTGTCGGCTGCGGTGAAAGATATGTGAAACTGATGATTTTCAGTTGCTGTATGATAGAAAGTGTGCGATGAGCAAAAGCATAATAAACCAAAAGTTGCACCGAAATGCAAAGTTCTATAATGGGACAGTGATTTATACACATATTAAAAAAATACTGTTTCAAAATTTCGTTTTTGGAATAAATGTCTTTAAAAAATCTTGTTCATGTACGCAAATTTTGTTAGTCCTTTATTCCAGATGAAATGCAGCCGAAAATGAGACGCTTGATTCGTTTCTTAAAGCTAAGTCGTGATTTAACCGGTGTGGGAGACAATATAAGCTCTTTTTCAGTTTTCATTTTCTTTTCTTCGGATTGGAGGTTGCTATACTGATCCGAGGTCCCTGAAACGTCTTCATTCTGGATAAGGTCAAGACAGTCAGTTAAGAATCGGTCTATGAGGGAGTACCGACGCTTAGGAAGTTTAAGAGGCTTTTGTTGAGCTTTCGGAGGTTTTCGGGGAGGTTTAGGAGGTCTGGCCATAAAATATTCGTCGTTAGAACTTTGTGTGGCAGTTTCGTAACAAAGATCGCATTCATCTTCATCAAGATCTTGGCCAGCCCCTTTTATAATTTTCACATTCATTTTCTTTTCTCCGATAAAAGTATACAGACGGAAAATTACAATTACTGCAAGCAAAAAGTAATATGCGTCCCACATAGCGTACAAGAACACAGCTGTTATAAGAAACAGCATAGCGAAAGATGGATTTGTGAATAACTCAAAATAAACGCCAATAATATAATAAAAACAAGAAGCACTGTCGTATAAAACAGCAGAAAATTTGACGAGCTTTAAACGCTTAAACCGTCACAAATGAGCGTTCGGTTTAAAATGGCGACTGTGGAAAACTTATGTTGGGCAGCAGTTCTGTTGTAACTTTGTGTTGAAATACTGTGTCTAGGATCAACAATGCAAAGAAATGTTTACTCTTATTCCAACAATGAGAAACAGTACTTTTGGTATTCTGTTTCTTTTTATCAATTAATAAAATTTTGAATGTGGTAGCAGAGTGGCCATTCTTAAGTGGCCTTTCTTATTCAAGAATGCATATACAAATTATATTTTGACAGCTAAATCTACTGAGTGCATTTTCCCCTCCAAGTATGTTGCGAATCGCACACCTGTAATACGTTAACATGCCAGGTAATCCACAGAAACCCCTACTGAAGCTCGCCATACCATAACTTCAGCTGAGGTACTCAACAGAATTTTGGAAATTAATGACTGAAAATTACAAAACTGTACAAAAATGTGCCAGCTGCTGCCCACATTGTTCGCATTAACGAATCTTTGTGAATTTCCAATATCAAAATAAAATATCTGAAGAACGTATATAGATATCGGCTTACTGATTTTTAAGGATTACTGAAAGTTATCTGATAAGGATTACTAAGTTACTGAATTTTTAAGGATTAATTTTTTAAATTTAATTTATTAAATGCTGATCACGTGGTTTCTTTTATTTTTGTGATACTTTAAATAAATTTTGGGTCATGTGCATAACAACAAAATAAATACCAGCCTTTGATCTTTATGAACGGAACTCAATTAAACTATGTTAAAAATGCTAAATACCTGGATTACATCTTGGACCAGGAAATCACAAGCAATAAACACACTGAAGGCCAGGTGGTCAAGGGTACATAACAACTCCTACCGGTGCTGTGGAATTTAAGATTAAAAATCCAGATTTCTGTTCGATTTAGATCAGAGCTTATTACTATCAAGAAGGGCTTGCAGAATGCGTGTCAAGTTGAGGATCAATTTCACGATGTCTGGATTTTAACTGACAGTCGTGCTTCAATTCAGCACCTCTCTAATTGGACTATTATTGGGTACCAGACTAACCTGGACATTTTAGATCTTCTTGACCGGCTTTCATCTGGACACACTATTCATTTTCAGTGGATCCCTTCCCATGTTGGTATTGACGGTAATGAAATGGCCAACTTTTTAGCCAGGACTGCTGTTGAGGAGTACGTGAGCCCCTGTGAGGCTCTTACTTTTAGAGAGATTTACTCCCTTAAGAAGATAGAGCAAAACCATCTTTGGAGAACTCCTCCTTGCCACCCATGGTACTTTGGAAGATGCCCGGGTGGGTCTTCCCAGCTCAAGCCCAGAAAATATCAAACGGCCTTCTCGCGCTTCATGAGTGGTCATTTAAAAGCACTCACTTTTCAGCAGGGTCAGAAGATCTTCCCGGAGTACCACTGGTGCTCAGACGACACGGTCTCCCCTGCTCATCTTTTGGCTTGTATGGGTGTTACAAAGGACGAGGTCCTTCTGGACCCTCTACTGTTTTTAGACTTTTAGATATTTTTGGTTTCATGGAGATTGTCTAGCCTTGCTAGACAATCTGGGATTAGTTTAAAAAAAAACGAAATAAATTGACCAAAAAAATATTAAAATACGGTAAAATATAAAATTTAACCACTAGACTAATTGAGATGGGAGTTTTTTAAGAATTTATTTCAAATGAGTATGTTTCATGGATATCAAACATGCAAATTAATTGCATACATTGACCGTTGTATTTAATTTGAGTATTTTTTCTACATTATTTTGTCTATAAAAATAACCGTCACGATTTTTTTAATGTATATATTTTTTTGGTATCAATTGCATACATTGACCAATGTATTTAATTTGAATGTATTTTTTTGCATTTAATTGTATACATTGACCGTTGTATTTAATTTGAATGTACTCTGTAGCGAAGCACGGGTATTCAGCTAGTTTTTAGATAAATGCTTGGGTACATTTAGGCTTTGAGTTTTATATTTAAAATTATTATATGAGGTATGATGTGCTATGTTGCTGTCCCCATAACGTAGCAAACATATGCATGTGGCTCGATAGAAAAAAAGGTTAAGTACGTCTCATCTAATCCTATCTCTTTCTCAGATTATTTTGTTTCCCACCATAACACATCTCCTTATGATTCAAGTTGTCCTTCGATATCATGATACGGGAAGCGTCCATCCTTTGCGTATCGATATCACGTATCGTTAAAGCATACCTGCATCTGAAGTATTTCACGTTACGAAGAAGAACGAACCACAAGTTTGCCATATCTGTCAAGCATTTGACACGCTTATAGATACAAAGCATCGTCTGCACTTATCCGAGACTATGATACACATCTTTATACGGATGAATGACGCAAATGTTAATGCGCCTTTAATTTTTACAGTAAAGAATTTTCTGTAAAAAAGCTTGGGAAAGGAAAATAGGCTTCAGATGAACTTAAAAACCTTACCTTGTCGTGATTCGGGCAGCGCCCACATAGGCTTGTCCGCATCACTTATCATTAATGCACATCTATGGTGTGCGAAGGTCCGACCCGAAGTTAGCCATGCCTGTTAAGTATTTGACGGCACTGTTACTTTGCAGAACGTCGTCTTCCCTTACTCGAGAATATGATACACAACTTTATATGGACGAATAAGGCAAATGTGAACGAGCCCTTAATTTTCACTATAAAGAATTTTCTGTAAATAAGCATGGAAAAAGAAAATATGCTTCAGAAGAACAAAATATCTTTCTTTATCATGATTCGAGAAGCGTCCACCAGACTCATCCGTATTACGTATCACTGATGTATATCTTTGATGATACGGCGAAGGACCGACCCCAAGTTAATTTTGCCTGTGATGTATTTGACACGCTGATACGATGCGGATAATTGTCTGTACTTACTCGAGACTATGATACATATCTTTATATGAATGAATAAACCCCTTAATATTCCCCATCAAGACTTTGCGAAAAGAAGCTAGAAAAGGGACAATAGGCAATTGATGGTTAATTATTTTAATCTGAATATCTCTGTCATTATATTTAAGTTTATCGTTTGTTGTCTCTGTCAGTATGGTTATGTCAATTATTTTAACCAAAATTATCTCTGTCAATATACACTCTTAGACAAAGACAAAAAAAAAGACGCACCAAGAAGGAATTTTATCCGAATGGGACGAAAATCGGTATATGTGATGTATATGTACAGAAAAACAAATTATTACAATTCGAGAAAAATTGGATGATTTATTCAAGATAAAGAGCTTCACAAAGGGAAAAAGTCAATAACGCGTTGGTCCACCTCTAGTCCGTATGCAAACAGTTATTCGTATTGGTATTGATTGACAGAGGTTACGGATGTCCTCCTGCAGGATATCGTGCCAAATTCCGTCCAATTGGTGCGTTAGATCGTCAAAATTCCGAGATGGTTACAGGACCCTGCTCATAATGGTCTAAACATGCTCAATGGGGGAGAGATACGGTGACCTTGCTGGCCAAGGTAGCGTCGGGTAAGTACTAAGACAAGCAGTAGAAACTCTCGCCGTGTGCGGGCGGGCATTATCTTGCTGAAATGTAAGCCCAGGATGCCGTGATATAAAAGGCAACACAACGGGGCGTAGAATATCATCGACGTACCGCTGTGCTGTAAGGGTGCCGCGGATGACAACCAAAGAGGCCCTGCTATGAAATGAAATGGCATCCCAGACCATCACTCGTGGTTGTCGGCAGGTATGGCGGAATACAGCCAGGTTGGTATCCCACCGCTGTCCGGGGCGTCTCCAGACACGTACTCGCTGGTCATCGGGCTCATTTTGAAGCAGGACTCATCACTGAAGACAATTCTACTCCAGTCAGTGAAATTCCAGGTCGAGTGTGCCCTACACCACTGCAAACGGGCTTGTCGGTGTACAGAGGTCAATGGTAGTCAGCGCAAAGGGCGCCGTGAGCTCAGTCCCCTTCCTCTGAGCTGTCTATGAATGGTTCTTGCGGTCACTGAAGCACCAGTTGCACGTATGATCGATGATAATGATGAATCTAGGGCTGTGAGTGCCTCTGTGACGATTGCTCGGTCCTTACGTTCTGTCCTCTTTCTAGGCCGACCGCTTCCTTCCTGACGCTGTGTTCGGCCATGGTTCACCCATTCCTGCTAATAGTGGCATCGCTCCTATCCAAATGTCGAGCGATTCGCCGATTAGACCACCGGCTTCTTTGAGCCCAACTACACGTCCTCTCTCAAATGCTGACATCTGCGTATATTGTTCGTGCACCTGTATGCGAGGCATAGTTACTGTCTACTGAGTACACGGGATGAAATTCGCAAAGAATTTATGACCTGAAATCAAAATTTCTCCTGTTTTAATATCCTGCCAGTTGCGCAGTTAAGATGCGTTGAAGCGTCGCATGTTCATTCATTGGCAGCCAAACTTCAAAATTTTGCATTTTCCTTCGAAACATGTATGCATATCAATTTGTGTCAAATTTGCATTACCCCTTCTTGGTGCGTCTTTTTTTTCTAAGAGTGTAGTTACGTTGCAATTTCATTAATTTTTGTGATTAATTTTCTTGTTCATAAATATGAATTTTTTAAAAGCAATTTTAAAAAGTAGAAGGGAAAATTTTCCTTACTGTAAGCATTCTATCAATTCCATCTGTGACAAAAGCTACAGGTTAACAAAGATTATTTTCAAAGTGATCTGATTTTTAAGCATTTTCTTATACATTTCATGCTTGCTATACTTTAATTCGCATTTTTTCCATCAAATTCTATGACTTTGCGTAGGTTTCTACACTTTATTTTGATCGTTAAAAAATGATTTCAAACTATCAAGCATTTTGAAGAAAAGCAGAGAGAAAATATTTTTCCCGGAAACGTCGATGGATCAAGGAAGAGCGATCTCACAAAACGCTTATCACATTTTGGATATTGAATTTCTGAATGTACAGTCAATATATTTGAGTTATTTAGTGCTAGTCCTAAATATTTCTCTCAAATAGTATGCATGAAATACTAAAATATGGGGGATTCAATATTTTATACGGAATAGTGCATTTGAAACAAATCTGTCTCAAAAAAAGGTTGCAGACGAAAAGTAAAAAATAATCATCCTTGCAACTATAACCTTCGGATTCCATATTTTCCCTTTTTCAGAATTTCTGTAAGGATTCTGAGCCAAAATACGCTAAATTCAGAAAATGTGTTACACTTGTGGGCAATTTCAGATTTATGAATTATTGTGTATGAACCGCAATATCTGGGATGTTTTACTGTTATTTTATAGGAAAAATAAGGTTAAGACTATAAATTATTATTTTATTTTTTTGCTTTTTCTTTTTTTTAGTTTATGCATATGTTGTGATTTACTTTTCTATTTATCAATTCTTTGTTTTTTATGTTTCTCCTGTGATTCATATTTGATTGAAATTTAGTTATCTTCCTTTTTATATTTATGATTCCGGTTTATCAGTTCTTTTTCTTTTTTTTTCTTCTTTTTCTTTTGTTTCATATTTGATTGAATTTTATTTATTTTTCTATATCTTTATTTTTCTATTTTTTTTTGCATTTTTTTATTCCTATTTATCACTTCGTTCTTTTTGTTACTCATTTGTTTCATATTCGATTGAATTTTATTTATTTTTCTTTTCGTATTTATGATTCTTGTTTATCAGTTCTTTCCTTTTTTTCTGTTTCTCATCTTTTTCATATTTGATTGTTTTGTATCCTTATATTTATTATTTATTTATTTTTCTTCCTTTTTATATTTATGATTCCTGTTTATCAGTTCTTTTTCTTTTTTTTCTTCTTTTTCTTTTGTTTCATATTTGATTGAATTTTATTTATTTTTCTATATCTTTATTTTTCTATTTTTTTTTGCATTTTTTTATTCCTATTTATCACTTCGTTCTTTTTGTTACTCATTTGTTTCATATTCGATTGAATTTTATTTATTTTTCTTTTCGTATTTATGATTCTTGTTTATCAGTTCTTTCCTTTTTTTCTGTTTCTCATCTTTTTCATATTTGATTGTTTTGTATCCTTATATTTATTATTTATTTATTTTTCTTTTTCATATTCCTATTTATCAGTTTTTCTTTTTTTCTCCTTTGTTTAATATTTGATTGAATTTGGATTTCTCTTCTATTTATTTTCCTATTTTTGTGTTTTTGATTCCTATGTATCTGTTCTTTCTCTTTCGTTTCTTTTTGTTTCCTGTTTGATTGAATTTTATTTATTTTACTTTTTGTATTTATGACTTCTATTTATCAGTTCTTTCCTTTTTTTATTTCTCTATAGTTTAATATTTGATTGAACTTATTTGTTTTTCTATATCTTTAATTTTCTCTTTTCTTGAATTTTTTTATTCCTATTTATAAGCTCGTTCTCTTTTGTTTCATATTTGATTGAATTTTATTAATTTTACTTTCCCTTTATTTTTCTTTTTGTATTTGTGGTTCCTACTTATCAGTTCTTTCTTTCTATTCTGTTTCTCTTTTACTTCATATTTGATTGAATTTTATTTGCTTTTATTTCTCTTTCTTTCATTTTTTTTTTTTGTACTTCTGATTCCTATTTGTTACTTTTTTCCTTTTTACCTTTTTCTTTTGCTTCATTTTTGATTGAATGTTATTTATTTTCCGGTCTCTTAATTTTTCTTTTTGTATTTAGGATTCTTATTTATCAATTCTTTCCGTTTTTACTGTTTTCTTTTGGTTCATATTTGAATATTTTTTTTCTCTTTCTTTATTTCGTGTTTTTGATTCCTATTTATTGTTCTTTGCTTTAGTGTTTTTCTTTTGTTTCATAATTTGATTGAATTTTATTTGTATTCTGATCTCTTTATTTATTTATTTATTATTTATTTATTTATTTAATTTTTGGTATTTCTGAACCCTGTTACTTATTCCTTTCGGTTTTTTAGCTTTTATATTTCGTTGTCGTCCGTCATTTTTTTGGCATAATGCTTTTTTCCGTTTTTAATTACTCCCCTAAACACATATTTATCTTTTGACGTTTGGCAACATTTCTTATCTGCCTTAATTTCAATTACGTATTATTGGGTAATTTTTCACATTTACACAAAATTTAGGCAAATGCCGGATAAAACGATGCCGTCTGCTGATAAATCAATTATTAATACAATAATTCAATTATTTATTCATTAACTCAATTGTTATGTTATTAATTCCTTTATTCAATTATTAACATATTTATTCATTTATTTCATTATTAAATCATTCATTTTATTATTCAATTACTTATTCAATAATTTGTTCAAATAGTCAATTGTTAAAGTATTTCATTTATCATTCAGATATTAATCAGTTATTAGCCTACTGATAACTCAAAAAGAAAATGTGATTCAAAAAGAGCCAGATTTGGCAAAAAAATTCACCAAATCAGTAGTTGAAAATCTATGAATGGAAAGCTAGTCGGAAGTACGTATATTTCGAAGCCTGTTCATTGTTAAGCGAAAATGGATGATGGTTATTTTCAATTTACATTTGTGCTGTCTCCGCTGAAGAGAGAACTTTTTTATTGACTGAAAGACTATATTTAGTTTTAGAAAGATAATTGCTAAAAACCGAAGAAAAACTAAGCAAATATATTTATCTATTTACTTACGTATATATATATATATATATATATATATATATATATATATATATATATATATATATATAAGAAATATATATATATATATAAGAAAACCGTGCGAGACAGCCACGTATTGGCATAAAATGGATAGTACACGCGTATCAATGCGCAATACAGAAAAAAAGACGTAAAAAAATTTGTTACGTAAAAGAATACTGTTCCACTCCTCAAGAAGTGCAATCTCCAAGTGTCGGAGAGTAAAAGGAGGCCTTGGTCTCGCAGCAATGCATCGTCCGAGCATGTCCCAAACATGTTCGATTGGATTCAGGTCAGGAGAGAACGGTGGCCGTTCCATACGCTGTATTGTTTCAGCTTCAAGCATGTTCTCCACAAGACGAGCTGTATGCGGTCTGGCATTATCATGCTGGAAAACAAAGGAATCTCCAATGGCTGCAGCGTAAGATATGACATGAGGTCTCAGTATCTCGTCTGCATACCTTCGGGCCATCAAAGTACCATTGCGAATGATATGCAGGTCCGTACGTCCACCTATGCTGATTCCACCCCATACCATAAAACCAGCTCGTCTGTATTGTGACCTTTCACGAACGAATGTGGGGTTATTTCGAGTGCCCCTTTTCCTCCATACCAAAACACGTCGAATGTCACACTCCAGACTGAATCGGGACTCGTCTGTAAACAGCACTTGGATCCAATCATGTTCCTCCCAATCTTGATGTTCAGCAGCCCATCTTCTTTGGGCCGCACGGTGGCGTGAGGTCAACGGAATGCAGACCATTGGCCTACGTGCATAGAGACCTCCCTGATGAAGCCTATTACGTACTGTTTGGCTGGACACCCTTCGTCCTGTTGCCAAGAGCAACTGTCTTTGCAGCTGAGTAGCATTGTCTGTTCTGTTTCGACAAGCTGTTAACAGTATATACCGGTCATCAGCTGCTGTAGTGGTGCGTGGCCGACCTTGTCCTGGTCGACGTCTAACATTCCCTGTTTCTCGGAATCGATTCCACAGCCTTGCAACGACACTTCTGGAGACTCCAACAGCGTCCGCGTGACTACGTTGTGTTTGCTTGGATTCAAGTCTGCCTATAATACGCCATGCCATGGATTCCGGTAAATCAGGCTGTTGAGACACTTTCAAGTCACCTTTGCTCAAAAAGAATAACTGAGCAATCCAATTTCACAGTTAAGGCCGTGAAACAGGCGTTTCTGCAACATCCCGATTTCCGCCCTTATGTTCTTTTTCTGGTTTTTGATGTCATGAACTTTGATTTGCATATGAAGTTTTCTTCTTCTGTTTCCTGCTACGCTTTAAATTATGGATGATTTATTTTATGTTACTTATCGGTGTAAGTATTTGCGTAATTTCGTTAAAACCATGTGCTCCCCTAATTGTTTTGAGCGGTGTATATATACACTGAAGTGCCACTGAATTATTGATAGCAAAGCCTATGCAAATTGTGTAGCACTGCGCATCATGTATGGGCAAGTGAAGGTGCTGTGGGAACTGCATATATAGCGCGTACTGTGGTTGTTCTGAATTACTTGTTGGAATTGCCAGTATGGGTAAACTGCCTGATTTAGACGCCTTCGATAGCGGACAAATCGTTGGTGCGCGACGCATGGGCCATTCAATTTCCGAAATCGTCAGACAGCTAGGATTTTCAAGGTCGACAGTGTCAAGAGTATACCAAGAATACATGGATGGTGGAAAAAAACTAGCGATCGGGCAAACTGCAAAGGACAATTAGCCTTGACAGTGCGTGGTGAGAGACGGCTCAGGCGTATTGTACGTAGCCAGCGAAGCCAAACATTAGCTCAAATTACCACCCAGTTTAATGACTGTGCCAGTCATACAGTCAGTAAACGGACTGTGTAACGCTCGCTTCACCGTATGGGTTTCGGGAGCCGTCGACCTACGAGAGTACCATTGCTCTATACTCGCCATCGGGCTGCACGTCTTGCCTGGGCAAGAGATCACAGAGACTGGAGTGTAAAGGACTGGAAACGAGTAGCATGGAGTGATGAGTCTCGATTCCGACTACTTAACGCCGACGGGAGGCTGAGAATATGGCGTCAGGCTCATGAAGCCATGGATCCTGCATGCCTAGCTGGAACTGTACAAGGGCATGGTGGCTCAATCATGGTCTGGGGTGTTTTTTCGTGGCACAGTTTGGGATCTTTTGTGCGTGTACCAACCTCCCTCAATGCAATTCGGTACGTAGAGTTGCTGGGTGATCACCTCCATTCGTTTATGCTGTTTTGTTATCCGCACGGTAATGGAGTTTTCCAGCATGACAAATGTACCTCTCACAAGTCCCGGTTGGCTACTGGCTGGTTGGATGAGCATTCCTCTGACTTCTCTGTCATGAATTGGCCACCTAGAAGCCCAGACTTAAATCCTATTGAGCATCTTTGGGATCTTTTGGAACAAGGCGTGAAAATCCATCACACAGCACCAAAGAACCTCACTGAATTATGGACAGCTTTAGCCAATATTTGGCAATCCATTCCCGTGAAACGTTTCCAGAAACTTGTTGAATCTATGCCTCGTCGTGTGGCAGCCGTTATCAAGGCTAGAGAACGCCCAACTCGTTACTAGGTAGGTATCCCTAATTCAGTGGCACTTCAGTGTATATATATATATATATATATATATATATATGTATGTGTGTATGTATATATATATATATATATATATATATATATATATATATATATGTATATATATATATATATATATGTATATATATATATATATACATATATAAATATATACATATATAAATATGCATATATAAATATACATACATATAAATATATACATATATAAATATACATATATATATACATATATAAATATACATATATAAATATACATACATATAAATATATACATACATAAATATACATATATAAATATACATACATATAAATATATACATATATAAATATACATATATATATACATATATAAATATACATACATATATATATATATATATATATATATATATATATATATATATATATATATATATATATATATATATATATATATGTCGCAGAGTTTCGCGACATCGTGAAAGCGCACAAAGAAATAGGTATAGAAGGCAAGTTAATTGGAAGATATGATGGTAAATAATAGTGAAGAGCAATTTTAGGCAATAAAAGAATCGCTGGAAAGGGAGTAAAGAGGCAGAGAAAAGGGAAGAAAATAAAAGGAGATATAAAAGTGTGGCAAGTCAGGGAGGCAGAATTTATTGAGGGTCATAAAAGTGGACCTCACAAGAAGAGGAGAGTAGTCATCCGTGGGAACGATGAAATAAGGGTTCAGGAAGATAGATACGCCCCTAAACTAGGAATGTTCACCAAAGAAGTTACATAATTAAAAACCCAAGCGAATGATGTTGTGTGGATGTTGTAAAAAAGGACTGGATACACCAATGAAATTTCAGAGTGGGCGGAACAAAAAATAAAGTAAGGGAAGAAATTTTGAGTAAAAGAGGAGAGAAAGAGGCTGCACAAACAGATAGACTGAAGTGATTTGATTGTTGATAGAGATGGAATAAGGAGAGAAGGAGTATGTTGATATAGAGAGGTAGAAATGATTTGACCGTTGATAGACATGGAATGAGGCTGGCGTTGTTACATGAAACGAATTAAGCGAAGTTTGTCAGAGAGTTCGGGTAGCGAAGGACGGCTGTTGAAATGAGTCTGATTTTACATATATTGATGAAAATAGTGAAGCGTCAACTGGAAACGAAGCCCCAGCAATCAACTTAAGTCCTGCGGTCCCACACTGGAGATGTTAAAGACGATGAAAGATCGGAGATGAGAGATGAAAGTGCTATTTAAAGTAGAAGAGATAAATGAAAGGAATTAAGCGTCAACCGAGATAAGGTCCCAGCGATCAACTAAGCCCTGCGATCCCACCCTTGAGATGTCTAAGACTAAGATGCTACTGCCAGAGGTATGATGTCCAACAGTGCCCGGTGTATCATCAAACGGAGGTATTGTCTGTTATTTCCCAATTTGTCGTAAGCCATGCTACCTTGTCCTAAGTAATTAATTATAACGTGGATATTGATAGATTTGAAATAACGCTAAATATTGATCAAATATATATATAGGATGATAGTGCGCGCCATGTAGTAGAATGATGACAATTATTAATTAAGGATATAAAGTATATGCATTGGAAGAATAAGTAGTAATTAATTGAATGTGCAAAATCGATTTAAAGTGTGATGATTATTTTGATTATGAGTGTATACATATATGTTAATTCAATAAATTAATTTGTCATATTAAACCAGAGTTGTTTCCATCTTTTGGGAATCACAGTGAATGCATTGTACTAACCACAATCTTGACCAATCTTAAACAATGAATTCAAAATCATAATTATCATTATTATTATATTTATTATTATAATACCCCAACCATTTATTACATTTTCACCGCCACAATATATCAATATATATATATATAGTGTGTGTGTGTGTTTGAAGACAAGCTAAAATCAAAGCAATTTAATGTCTGGCTAACGAAATAAAATCGATATCATCAAAATCCTTTTTAGGCACAAGGAAGCTACATCCCAAATTAATGACAACTAATCAATTTAGTAAAATTGAAATATTTAATTCACTTATAAATATTTAATGCGAGGATAAATATTTGATTTCATTTCATTCAATTATTAAAATGATTTAATCAATTATTCAAAGATAAACATTCGATTTAATTTATCGGAAATAAACTAAAATATTTCAATATCGCAAAACAAACTTCCGTTTTGCTGCAATATTGACAATCGCGTGAATTCGTCCTAACCCATGAATAGTGGGTCACGTGGGTGGCCTATTTAATACTAAATCCTGAATAAATATTTAAAAAAATTTACATATTACGAAAGAAGGCACTGAGAGATTTGAGTTAAAACAAATGGATTAGTTTAACGATGTCAAACTCTTAAAGCTTTTGTATCAAGTGACAGATACATCTTCTACAGACTCATATTACATTGTTGAACATTTCATATCACTGTCAAAAGTGTAGAATAAGTGTATGGTCAAATACATGTCTATTTGTCTATACGGGCATATTTGTCTATGATACAAATGATTTAATAGATAGAAATACAAATTTCTGTGATTTAGAGCACCTTTTACCATTATGATACAAATGATTTAATAGATAGAAATACAAATTTCTGTGATTTAGAGCACGTTTTACCATTATGATACAAATGATTTAATAGATAGAAATACAAATTTTTGTGATTTAGAGCACCTTTTATCATTTCGTATGTCCACTGTTCTCTTCAGTGGCGGTTCCAGGCCAGAGATTTGGGGAGGGGGGGTGAGAGACCGGCTCTTAGGGTTATATATATATATATAAAATAAACATCTTCTCATTTTAAATTCAAACTCATTTAGTATTAGGTCTACGATTATATAATTATAGGCTATGAAAAAAAAAAATACGCCAGGCTTTTTTTTGGGGGGGAGGGCTATTGCCCCTACTGCCCCCCCCCCCCCCCTTGGAGTCGCCCTTGGTTCTCTCAAAGATATATTTTCAAAACACCTTAAAGCTGCCGTCCTAACCATAAAAAATTCAAATAATATTTCGAAATTTAAATTATTAGTGGAAAAAATATTGTATAGTGTTTTTTAAACGCTTCTAAACTCCTTTGTTGGACTAAATTTATAAAAAGAATCATGTTACAAGGTGCAGAAAAGTTTTAACGCTACCTGAAAATACCATTTTTATTGGATTATCATCTCTTATGTAGCTGTCAATAACAGACACATTTTACCCATAGGTTAAGAATGAGGTGAGCGAATCCAGTAGGGTTAGTAGCCTTAACACTGAACCGAAGATCTGGTCGCAGCCTGAAAAATGTGCTCTGAACGTTGAAAGTCTATGCATCAACAATTTTCATTTGCTGAAGTGAGATACATCTTCACGTGAAAAGAGTTGGAAACAAACTTGACAAAACAAAAATTAATTCAACCAAATGCAATAAACGAATCGATAGAATGAAAGGCCAGATGAAAGGTTTTATGTAGATGACTTGCAGTGGTGCCTATTAAAATCCCGCAGTAAACCTGTATTTATATATACCATGCATTTGTCTGCTACATTGCGTGTCGTTCCAGCAGTTTCTTTTCTCTGCCTTAAGAATGGTCCGCTGACAAATGAAATCGATTTATGCGCGAAGAAAATATGTTAACTAAGTTTTTTTTATGGTCGTTAAAAAGGAGAACTTATACATTAGGAATATTGAAAAGGGGAATTATTTTATTACTTTAGCTCTTTTATACATTTCTTACAAAAGGAATCTGAAAGTTAAACACGCAGAATAATAGCAAATATTGAATGAATGCAAAGAATGGTGGTGTATATAAAACTATATATATATATATATATATATATATATATATATATATATATATATGTGTGTGTGTGTGTGTGTGTGTGTGTATATATATGTATATATATATATGTATATATATATATATATATATATATATATATGTATTTAGGTGGTTATCAAAATAATGGAAACTCTAAGAAACATCATGAAAACCTTTTGTAATACCATGCAAAATTTAAGGTCCCTACACATGTGGGAGCTGCTTCCGGAATCTAATATCCAGATATCCTCACAAGTAGAGTCGGAATGTTCTGGGTCTATCATAAGGGCAAAGTTCTGCGTTTCGTTTTCAAATGCGGTTTTCGTGAATCTCATTTTTTGCTTGCTTTTGGTTTTGTCTTTAGGTAATGTTCTTATCACGTTGTCCGGTGCATTTCCACTCCTGTTTCCCGTTTTGTTTCTGAAAAAACAATTTCTGACTATGTGATTGAATTTATTGCAGATCCAGCAAAGTTTTATGTTTCTATTGCTGTTTTTAACATGGAAAGCCTCTCCTTTTCTGGATGTGGAATTTGAATTCTGTTTAAAAAGGGTGTTTTCTTCTTCACGCAAATTTTCCAGTATTTCATCCATTTCTTTTTCTTTTTGCTTTTTCAATATTTCTCTTATTTTCCCGAATTTATTTTTAAGGCCTCGAACAGTGTAGTAAACGACCTCACATTCGGAAATGTTTAACCCAAGTGCGTTACACTTCATAGAGAGACCCCTTGCTCTGGCTATGTAGTCAGATACGTTTTAGTTTTCTTGCATTTCTATATTCTTTAACTCATTTCCTGCATCTATTCTATCTTCCGGTCTTCATTTTTTCCTGTAAAAACCCTCTTTATTTTTTCCCATAAATTTTTGGCATTGGTTTCTTCAGCAAATTGGAGGCTCTGTTCATCAGAAAGTGATAGCAAAATATAGGCTACTGCGTCAGCATTCTTTAATTTCCAGTCTTCTTGTGCTTTTGAATCCTGTGGTCTATCTTCATAGATAACATATATTAATCTCTTCAAGGTTCAAATCACCTTGATTTTCATAGACCAGAGTAAATAATTGCCACTATTCAACAACGGAATGCTTTGCATATTTTTATCCATTTTCTTCTTTTGCTATCTTTTAACTTTCGCTTTAGGAAATCTCACAGCTGCATCTTTGATTCATAGGCAACCGGATGTCGATGCGTCTCGCTCTTCGAGGAGAAATCAACCAAGAGCCTCTGCTACCAAATTTTGTAACTTACTTGTTCAAGGACTACATTCCAACTAACTTTTATTTACAGAAAAAGTACATTTACATACAAAAAGGACAAATAAAGACACTTAGCGAGATCTTGTGTGAAAAGTTAAAACACTTTGTAGCATTTAGATACATATCAACAATATATATATATATATATATATATATATATATATATATATATATGTATATATAACGGAGCGTTCAATAAGTAATGCGACCAAATTCATAAAAAATTATTTATTGGGCATATTCGTACAATTAGTTAAAAATCTTCAAAATAGCACCCTCCTGCGTCGATACATTTATGAAGGCTGTGTAAGGCCTTCTCAGGGAGGTCCTTTAGAGCCGATGTAACATGAGCCTGGATGTTTTCAATCGTGTCCCAATGTTTCCCTCTCAGGGCTCCTTTTAAACGAGGGAACAAAAAAAAGTCTGGGGGAGCCAGGTCAGGACTGTAGGGAGGCTGGGGAACCAGTGGGATGTGGGTCCTGGCCAGAAAATCGTTGACAAAGAAGGCGCTGTGGCTTGGCGCGTTATCGTGATGAAGTTTCCATGCGCATTTGATGTCACTTCGGCAGCGCGCGACCCTCCTTTTCGGCCTTTTGAGCACTTCTAAGTAAAAAGCTGCGTTTACAGTGGTCCCGGTAGGTACGAATTCGTGGTGGACAATGCCTCTGACATCAAAGAAGACAATGAGCATGGTTTAAATCCTGGACTTGCTCATGCGTGCCTACTAGGGCCGGGGTGACGATGGGGTGTGCCACTCTGAACTCTGCCTTTTTGTTTCCGGGTCGTATTCAAAAATCCATGACTCATCACCAATGATAACTGAGTTTAAAAAATTACGATCCTTTTCACACGTTTCCAAGGGTTCTTGGCACTGGAGCACTCGCATGTCATTTTGTTCGTCGGTCAGCACTTTTGGGACCAGTTTGACGCACACCTTTTTCATGTTCGTATCTCCGGTAACAGTGCGGTAAACAGCTGTTTTCGGCATCTGTAGAGTTTCTGCTATCCATTGAAGGCTCAACCGTCGGACAGATTTCAAACAATCACGCCCACGTGTCACATTTTCGTCGATTCGGGAGGTTGATGGACATCCACTGCGGTGTTCGTCGACGACATCCTCTCGGCCCTCCTTGAACGACTTGTGCCATCGGTGAACTTATGATTTGGACAAGCTATCACTCCCAAAGCCTGCTGAATTAATAGAGACGTTTCGGTGGCGGACTTCCCAAGCTTAACGCAAAATTTGATAGCGTAACGTTGCTCCATAGAACGATTCACCGCGTCGTGTTACATTAACCTCAAAACGGGCTTCACAGAAACACGTCCTGACTTTCCGGCAGCTCGTAGCCGGAATGGGTGCGTTATAAAGCTAACACCCCCCCCCTCCACCTAGCTCAGCAGGTTAGAGGGCGCTGCGGTGTATAGTCGCGTCTGAAAATAATTGGTCGCTTTAGTTATGGAACGCACCCTGTATATATATATATATATATATATATATATATATATATATATATATATATATATATATATATATATATATACAGGGAAAATGAATTTATGAAAAATATATATTTCTAATTGGACATTGGCTTGCTGATTTTCTATCGTATCACTGCACCTGTGTATGACGTACATGGTCGTGAAAGTCGTGTTTCGTCCTTTTGTCGCGAAGCGTGTACGACTCATGACAGTTAGTCATAAACTTGACGCGCATACAAATACGTTGCCTCGTAGAACGGGGAAATGTACCAGCTCAGGGGTGTACCAGTTCTGAACTAAATGGCAGCCTTGTCGTTCGCGTCTGGAAGTGTTTAACCCCTTGAGGACCAGCGCGCGGAGAACAAAGCACAGTCACGGGACCAAATGCTTCATTTGCTTCATTCACAATGATATCTATAGTTTTGTCATCAAAAAAAGATTAAAAATATCCAGTTCACTCTCTGTTGCGCATTATTTAATTTTGGTCCAGTTATCACTGAAAAGTCCATCTTCGGTAGTAATTTTATTTCAGAAGACCAACTAGCTGCAGGTTCAGAGCAAGCATCGAATGGCAATTCTTCTTCAGATTTATATTCCTCTGTGTCTGAGGGAAATGAACCTTCTGATTCACTGTTATTACTAATATTACTGTCACAGAGAGTGACAAAATAAGAGTCCGCACTGGTCTGGCATGGGGTGTGTTTATGAATCAGCAAGACATAAGTTAAAAAAACTAAGTTTATTCAGAACTTCAATAAACATTTTAAAAATATGAAAAGCAATAACTTAAAACATTTGTATAATCAAAATAATCTCACACAGAGACTTCTAACACACGAATCTCACTACCTCGTGAGTTCATCTGTGTGCTGCAAGTGGCCCCTTTGCTCTAACTCGAGCAGTATTTATACAAGCAAATAACATTGACATATATGATTAACATTGACATAAATGAAAATTCATAACATTGACATAACTGATAATAAATGAAAATGCAGTTTGATGTGTTGCTATGGTTACTTAACTATGGTTGACAAAGAAAATTCAAATGTTAAATGTTTTACTGATAATAAATGAAAATATCGTTTGATGTGTCGCTATGGTTACTTGACTATGTTGACAAAGGAAAAGCTGTAAAGGTGAAGCATCAGCTCAACATTTAGGCCCCTAACTTTCTTTCTACTGATCAGATATACATAATATATATATAGCCTATGTCCATCTGGAATAATATACGTTTCAAATAGTGAAAGAATTTTTCAAATAGATGCAGTGGTTCCGGAGATTACCCTCCACATACAAAATCCGCTCTCTCTCTTTATATATTAGTATAGATTTATGACGAAACGACATCTTTACCTAGGATTTGGAAATGAAAATCATGAAATATTTTCACCAATTACAAAAAGAATTTAAAAACACAATAATTTTTGAAAATACGCTTGACGTTCAAGAAAATGCAATTAAAAAAATATTTAATGATTATACAGAAAATAAAACAAGCTTTTGAGGAGTCTTAATCGTATTGAGAGAAAATATTGAAAGGAATATTGAGAGAGATTTAATCAATTTAAAAGTCTTGAAAATACATTTCATTTTATTTTATATCCATACAAAACGGAATTCAAAACAATGGAGTTAACCGAATTTATGTGGCTAGGTATCCATAATTTAGAAATTGAATTAGTTGAATTTCAAAGCAGCATAGTGTGGAAAAATAAATTTCAAAACTTGATTTCCAAAATAGAAGTGAAAATGTCTGAAAGAAGTGCAGTTAATAATGATCCCACACTAAAAATTGAAAATATTATATTAAACGCGTGGGATTCTTTACCAAATAATTTAATACAGGATCAATGAAGAAACTTGCTAATGCTCTTTTAACGATGTTTGGATCCACATATTCGTGAGAAAAATTGTTTTCTACAATGAATTTTATAAAATCTACCAATAGAAATAAACTTGGAAAGGAACTGACTGCGAAATGCGTTAAACTAATAATTACGGAATATGAAGCTAATATTAAGAAACTATTTGAAAATAAACAATAACAGATTTCTCATTAAATATACTTTAACTTTATTACCAACTTTACTATACATACACATACCTGTAACTATATTAATAAACAATATTTCAGAATATATATGCAATTTTCTTTATTCCTTGTTCATTCAAATACTCAGTGCAGGGGCGACTGCCGACTGGGCATGGTGTCACCTGGTGTGGTAATACATCATATCACCCCATTATTACCATGTTTTTATTAACTTGCTTTCTTGTTTGTGTGTTTGTTTGAGTGTGTGTTTGTCCAGTACAAATCTTGCAACTTCCCGACTAGCTAGACATTTGAAACTTTTAGAATAGCTCATAACACGATAACAATGCTTATTTTAATACTTTTAGCCATCTTTAAGCAGTATTAAATTAATTTTCATCTATTTTCAGTTAATTTTGCTTTGTAGACTGGGGCAGCCATCTATCGACCGGGACGGGAGCGAAAAGTTAAACGTAAGTTAACTTCCAATTAACTTCATTTTCTTTCAAGTTGATGGGATAATTCATCAAAAAATTTTTAAAAAAGTATTTATTAATACATAGACTTGTCAAGTTTATATGATTCAGCAGAAAATTTAAAAACATGGTATACAAAAAGTTCTTTTTATCTTGTAATTATATCAATTTTTTGACGTCGACCTTTATTTTTTGCTTTTCACTTGCAAAAGTAAAAGTTGTAAAACAAAAAAGAAACGAAAAATATTTAGACGATTTAAAAAGTGAGAACCAAAAAAATGTAGTTTTTAACCATCCTCCCCTCTCTCTTTCCAAGAGACTCCACTGACTTAGCGACCCACGAGCTAGCACTAAAAAAAAATGAACAAAATTTGACCCACTTCTCAAAAAAGGTTCGGCATCACTTATCTAGACGAAAAATTTTTGGAGAAGAGGTATCTGTCATTTCATTAATGCAATAATTCTAGAACATTTTCATTCAAGTGTCCTAGAGAATTGTTCATTTTATATGAAATACTCTTTAGTAGGATGCCAAGTTAAGGTATCAGAAGCTAGTGTAAAATATCTTTTACATGTAATAATATGGTAATTATAGACTGAAATATTACAGAATAGGGAGGTTTCGATTCTAGAATTATGAATTATCCTGCTTTGCTACAGGGCCGCTTATTACTGATTGAAAACGGGATATCTTCATGGAGAATTTTTATGAATGAATAAAACTATAGGAATGTCAAGTACAGGTGTCCCAAAGTAACATAAAATCAGTAGCATAAAAAGTAACAATAAATAGATATTACTATTTATTGTATTTCAATGTATTTTCTTCTAGCCGCTGCTTCTTAATCTTCCTGACTGGTTTTAAAATACATACTTTTGGAGTAAATGAATATTATATAATTACAAGATAAAAAGAACTTTTTATATACCATGTTTTAAAATTTTCTGTTGAATCATATAAACTTGACAATTCTATGTAATAATAAATATTTTTAAACATTTTTTTGATGAAATATCCCATCAACTTGAAAGAAAATGAAGTTAATTGGAAGTTAATTTGCGTTTAACTTTTCGTTCACGTCCCAGTCGATAGATGGCTGCACCAGTCTACAAAGCAAAATTAACTGAAAATAAAAAACATGGTAAAAATCTGCTTAAAGATGGTTAAAAGTATTGAAAAAATGCATTGTCATCGTGTTCTGAGCTATTCTAAAAGTTTTAAATGTCTAACAAGTCGGGAAGTTAGTTAAAAATCGATTGCAAGATTTGTACTAGACAAACACACAAACACACACACAAACAAAAAAGCAAGTTAATAAAAACATGGAAAAAATATGACATTTAGTATATCTGATCTTTGATCTCTAGAGACCGGCCTAGAAGGAGAGCTGTTATGGAATTCTGCCTTGCTACAGTCCACGACTGTCTTGCCATGCACTTACACCGTATACATATTACCGATGCCCCCCCCCCCCTACTGAAAACTCTGTGCCCCTCAAGAGATGATGGACAGGTCTTGCTTTCTCCGCTATCCGGCTCTCTCCGTGGAAACCACGTGAGAGCGCTATTGGCAAGCAAGGGTGGTCTACAGAGTCTCTTATGTGGCTGCTTTTCGTATTTTATTTTGTTCACTGTTTCCTTCTTTTAACCTCAGTTGTATTTAGTACCCACCATTGGAAATTTCGAAAGAATATTGCTGTTGAAAAGGAGGTAAGTGAAAAAACTTCTTGAAAAATATTTTTCACCGATACAAGGGTTTGTTCTAAGTCTAATGGCGTGTAAAAAAAGGTAGATACCTAGCTAGTTTGAGTTCTGAGCTAGGCACCTACCTTCTTTTCCATGGAGTTAGCCTTGAAACAAACCCTTGTATCAGTGAAAAAATACTTTTCGGAAATTTTGGCACTTACCTCCTTTTCAATGGCAGCTCTTCTGTAAAAATAATAAATTATTAAAAAATCTGATCTTTGTTAAATAGAAATAATACTAAATTTAATAGCATTTAACTGAATATACCGTATTTTTCGGATCATAAGTTACAACTTTTTACATAAAAATTCGACTCAAATTTGGGGCGCGTCCTATGCTCCGAATGTAGCATTAAACTAAAATGAATGTTTTATTATAATAATATATTATACATATTTATTATATATATGTAGGGATTTTACTAAAATATCTTAATTAGACATCATTGATAGCATTTAGTTTTGATTGTATTAGTATCGTTTAGAATTGTACGTGATAGATGGCGTCTCTGAAGACGAGATTATGTAAACGGTGCACGAAGCTATTTTTGTATTCGATATTCCGGATTGGCCGTGGAACGAGAATGTAGTTATGATGAACGGGAATCTTTTATGTTATGTTCTGTGTTCGTGCACGTCCTGCAATAAACATCTGTAGAAATAAATTTGATTTTATATTATCTACAAATGAAATAAAATCCCCTGGACGCCGAAGTTCTATATATATTATATATCTTTACAAGCTGAAAACCCGCACTTCGCTACGGAGTACATTCAAGTTAAATACTACAGTCAATGTATGCAATTAATGTCAAATATATATATATATATATATATATATATATATATATATATATATATATATATATATATATATATATATATATATATATATATATATATGTATGTATGTATGTATATAGATATATAATAAATAAAGCGATCAATGTATACAATTGATGTAAAAAAAAAAAAAAAACATATTTATAAAAAAATCGTAAGGGATATTTTTATAGACAAAATAATGTAGAAGAAAATATTCAAATTAAATCTAATAAGACATACTAAAGAATATAGTACAGTTAATATAGTACAGTTTGAGGAACATATCTTTTACTGCATTTTAATATTTTTTGGATAATGTCCAATCGTGTGCCGCATTAGCAAGAAAAAAAAATATTTTTTGTCTATTTAGTTGTTATGCAGGGGACGATAAATTTATTTAAAGTACCAGAAAAAGAAATCACGTGATCAGCATTTAATAAATTAAATTCTAAAAATCAATCTTTAAAAATTCACCAAAAATCAGAAAATGGAGATAAAGATTAGAAAAAAATTTCATTTTAAAGGAATTTTTATGGGTCTTTCTCGTAATATAAATTTTATAACCCTCAAATTATTATTTTAAATGCAAAATTAAAAAAAGTTACTAAAAAAGATTAAAAATTTAATTTTAAAAAATCTAAGAAGAACTTTTCTAAAATCTTTCTTAGTGCACCCCTACACTATAAGAAGAATCGCCATGCAAAATTTCAGCCTTTTAGGTCCAGCGGTTTGGTTTGTGCGTTGTATGTCAGTCAGTGAGTCAGTCAGTTACGTAAATGCTTTATATATATAGATTATATATGTATTATATATATTATATATATATTATTTATTATATATATTTTTTATCTTTATTAAGTAAGAAATTGAAAATATCTTTATATACCTAACAATAAACAAAGCATTCTTTTCTAAAAATCCGCCCGTAAATTTAAGGAGCATCTTATGGTCCGAAAAATGCGGAAATTTATTGTGAGCGATTCTTAAAAAAGAACGATTCTTATTATACAGACGGGTTTAGTAAAATGTAGAGCATGCAGTTACCCTTTTATGTGTAATAAAATTATTATTATAGACCGAAATATTACGAAATAGAAGCATAATAAGCTTCAAGTCGTGAATTATGATAACCAAAATTGAAACATTTGGTTAAATTATATCAAAATAAACCTTTATTTTGACCCAATATCAAAATTAGCATGAATTACTCTGAAGGTTACCTCTAAAAGTTATGAGTAATTCAAGCTAATGGGTGACCCGTTTACCTTAAAATATTGAGTATAATACGCACTTTTTTCACATTTTAGTCCGCAAAAATATGAGCTTGCGTATTCTACGCGTGTACAAAAAAAAACGTAGTTTTAAACATTGGATAAACGAAAGTACAGCAGCTGTAAGACATTGTCGCAACACGGGTGCGAGCGCATCTGCACTCCGTGATTCATCCACCCGTTTACTAAGCAAGTTTTCCTTTTAAGACTACAATGGTCCTTCAGATTGACAAAAATATGTCCCCGAAGCGATTTTTTTTCTTTCAGAAAATAATTCAGCAACTCATCAGCTTTAAATTTTAAAAAAAAGTATGTTGATCCGATCATTATTAACCGAGTTATAAGTATTTTTTTCAAACGTAAACAATGGAAATGTTAGTCAAATTAAAACTTTAAATGCCATTTTCTCAAAACAAGTTTTTATGTCGTTTCTGTAAGTTCAAAATGTTCCACGCGTCATAATTTTTCTTGAATTTTCATAAAATTACATAAAATTATTATTTATATATGTTAGAATAAAACTTAGTAATTAATTCATTATGCTATATTAAAACAACTTAAAATTTTTACAATAAAAAAAATTTTTGATAAAATTTTGCATAAAAATACCTATTTTTATCGATTTCTTTTCTAGTTTTTATAAATATGACTGTAAATCAAATATAGCTACTAACTTTTATTATAACTATATAAAGCTAGCTTAAGAGAGAAAGTTAGATATCGAGACAAAAATTAATACGCATGCAGCATTTTTAAATAGAGTAATTAACAAACTGATTTTAATTAATATCTTAATTAATTACATTCTGATTGTTTTTTATTTAGAATTTCCATCTCTAAACAACACTGTATAAGTATACAATATTTCCTAGCAATTGGTTAATAAATAAAAAAAAAGAGTTTTTCATGGTCCATTGTCGCTTTAAACAAACGAAACTCACAGTTCGTATTGCACACGCGTTCGTTTAATAACAGGTCCCTTGAAATAGTGATGGTTCTCAGCTGTCGCAAGTGCAAAAATTTATTATTTTATTTTATTTATTTCCCTCAAAATTTCTTCAAGACGGTCCTATACGGCAGCAGAAAAATTATCAATTGTTAAGCGTGAGACGGCAGTGAAAACGATATATTATAGTATGATGGGCAGGTGTCATCAAATGAGGATGATGATGGCGATTTGCATTACGACGGCACCAATAATTATGACATGGACGCAACAACAATAGATGAGCTGAATTCTAGTGAAAGTAATTAAGACTGATAATTTGACAGTATTGTTTGTTTTCAATTAAAAATTTAAGTTGTTTTTTACTATGTTTTTATTAACTCGCTTTCTTGTTTGTTTGTGTGTGTGTGTGTTTATCCGGTACAAATCTTGCAATCGATTTTTAACTAACTTCCTGACTAGCTAGACATTTGAAACTTTTAGAAGAGCTCAGAACACGATGACAATGCATTATTTTAATACTTTTAGCCATATTTAAGCAGTATTGAATTCATTTTCAGCTAATTTTGTTTTGTACACTGGTGCAGCCATCTATCGACCGGCACGGGAACGAAAAGTTAAACGCAAGTTAACTTCCAATTAACTTCATTTTCTTTCAAGTTGATGGGATAATTCATCAAAAAAAATTTTTAAAAAGCATTTATTAATACATAGAATTGTCAAGTTTATATGAATCAACAGAAAATTTAAAAACATGGTATATAAAAAGTTCTTTTTATCTTGTAATTATTTCTACTGAATTTAACGTTGACGTTTCTTTTTATTACAAATTTTATTTCTGCTAATAAATATTAGTGCAATTTTTAAATAAAATGCTGAAAAGTTATGGCTGCGTATTATAGTCAAATTTTATTTTTTTCTGAAAATTTCGCGCAAAATTAAGCATTCGTATTATTTACCTGTGCGTATTATAGTCAAGATTTTACGGTAGATCATGTGTTAGCTTGAATTAGCTTATTGACTCGTGGTTCGTAAATTAGCTCATTAGCTCCTCCTATTAGTCCGTGGAATACCCAACGGGTTAAGGGGAATCTAATTAATATGAACAATAATTGGAAGTTTTCTGCGATTGTTAAATTATATTGATGACATGAAGGGAAAAGTTCATTTCATCAATACATAAAATATCGTGGGGTCATTGTATCAATTTTTATGTTTAATTGCTCGAAGTCAGGATATCTTCATGCAGAATTTTCCTTTTCGATATAAAATTCTCCTTTAGAATATCAAGGTACATCTAGCAAGTGTAAAAATTCTTTCAATGTAACAAAATGACATTTATAGACAGTTATGTGCCAAACAAGTGAGGAATGATTGTTTATTACATATTTTTATTAACTCGCTTTCTTGTTTGTTTGTGTGTTTGTGTGTTTATGTGTTTGTCCAGTTCAAATCTTGCAATCGATTTTTAACTAACTTCCCGACTAGCTAGACATTTGAAACTTTTAGAATAGCTCAGAACACGATGACAATGCGTTCTTTAGATACTTTTAGCCATCTTTAAGCAGAATTGAATTATTTTTCAGTTAATTTTGTTTTGAAGACTGGCGCAGCCATCTATCGACCGGGACGGGAACGAGAAGTTAAACGCAAGATAACTTCCGATTAACTTCCTTTTCTTTCAAGTTTATGGGATAGTTCATCAAAAAAAGTTTTTAAAAGTATTTATTAACACATAGAATTGTCAAGTTTATATGATTCAACAGAAAATTTAAAAACATGGTATATAAAAAATTCTTTTTATCGTGTAATTATTAATTCTTGCTTTATGAATAACGCGAATAGATGTAAAATATTGAATTAAATTATCTTAAAATAAACCATCAATTCAGTGCAATGTCGAAATTACCTTGAATTCTCTTTATCATGTAATAGTGAGAGACCGAGTGAATTACGGGGGATTACGACAGTATTAAAAAAAAATCTGAATTCTCAATCTTGTTTACCTAATGCCTCTTCCCCGGAATTTACTACAGACCAGGTCCATATAGACTAGTAGGCTGAGGGGATCGTACTCCGCCCTACCCTCCCTGACCGCATAGAGAGACTTTCCTGTCTACGGATTTAACTTGCCCATATCCGACCTAAACACGGAGGTATTTAATGCCGTTTGTCGGGATTCGATCCGAGTACCATCACCACCGAAAGCCGATACGCTACCGTTAGGCTACCTCGAGCCTTATTTACATATATAATTCTCCTAATGGTTGAAAGTTAAGGTGTTAAATTCATTTCAAGAAAGATTTTATCTTATTCTCTTCGATTTTTAAGGGAAATGTTAGAGTCCCGGAATCGTAGATAATTGGATCAAGATAAGCCTTGACTTTGATATCTCGCCATTACTAAATACTTAAAATTTGATTAAAAAATTAAAATAAATAATCTTTGCTGAAAAGGGAGACACTATAGCGTCTTCCTCTAAAAATAAATATCACTAATATTTCCTCTAAAAATAAAAATCACTGATTTTTGCTTAAAAGGAAGACACTATAGCGTCTTCTTTTAAAAATAAAAACTGTTAATCGTTCCTTTAAAAATAAAAATCACTAATATTAGCTTAAAAGGAAGACACTATAACGTTTTCTTTTAAAAAGGAAAAAATGTTAATCTTTCCTTTAAAAATAAAAATCACTAGCATTTCCTTTAAAAATAAAAATCACTAGCATTCCCTTTAAAAATAAAAATCACTAATATTTCCTTTAAAAATAAAAATCACTAGCATTTCCTTTAAAAATAAAAATCACTAGTATTTCCTTTAAAAATAAACTCACTAATTTTTGCTGAAAAGGAAGGCACTAGAGAGTCTTCTTTTAAAAATAAAAATTGTTAATATTTCCTTTAAAAATAAAAATTACTAGTCTTTCTTTTAAAAATAAAAATCCCTAATCTTTGCTGAAAAGGAAATCATTATAGCGTCTTCTTTTAAAAATAAAAATCACTAATCTTTGCTGAAAAGGAAGACACTATAGTGTCTTCCTTTTCTTATTAGTTTAACTTACCTCTTTCTTATTAGTTTAACTTACCTCTTTCTTATTAGTTTAACTTATAAGTTTTTATTCAAATTAAAGAAAAAATTCAGTATCATTTAACTAAATACATATTAACTGTGAATGGTTCTTTAAAAAATATCATTTAGACGAATTTAGCAAAATTACCGCATTCAATTAACCTTTTCAAAATATTTGCGACAAATATAAAAATGCTATAATATTGTTCTGAATTCAACGAAAAGCGAGTAAATCTAAAACACTTTTCTTTCGGGTCTAAACCCAAACAAAATGAAAACAAGAATTTCGAGCGTTTAGAAAATTGGCAGAGCCACCAAAAAAATATTTTCATCCAGAAACATTCTTTCTTAATCATAGAGAAATAACATCTCAAAATACTGAAGAAAATTAAAACCAATTCTTGAATTATTCATCACACGGACTGTTTGAGATATTTATTTAAGCTGTCTCAAAATAAACGTTCATCTCGAGCAATATCGCAATTACCTAGACATCTTCATAACCTAGAAACGGGTCGCAGGAGATTTACTCGGGCTGTCATTGGATTCGGCTAAAACAAACCCCAAAATAACTTTCGAAATATCAAAAACACATTAGTGGAAATTTTTTCGTTGAAAACTGTAGTACACATACTTTATAAATATGCAAAAATAAAGATTTTTCCTTTGCGGATGCAATTATAATTTTTTTAACTGTTTACGGAAATGAAATAGTATTTATCAGTTAGAGGTGATATTTCCGGTGTCAAAAATGTTAATCGAAAATGCTTTAGCATTTTTTTTTTCTTACAGTGGCGGTTACATATTTTGTGACTGTGCTGAAATAAGGTAGATTTTATTTCACTGGTGCCATTAATTTAATTTTTTTGCCTTCATAGAAATGCATAGTCAACATTTTTTAATGGTGTAGTCATTAGTTTTGTTTTTCAGCTATAAGTATTTGCAATTTTTCAATGGCATTAAACTTTTTCCTTTTTCTAATTCATTCCATTACTTAGGTAGTTAAAATTTACTTAACATTTCAAGAAGATAAATTTTAGCCTAAAATAGCTCTTTTTTTCAGCCTTATAGAAAAACATCAGGTAATTATCGGTTGAAATCCACTTTAGTTTAATAGCTAATTCAGAAATGTGTAAATCCTAAATATTTAAAATTTTCTATTTCCAATATTTTTCTGTTTTTGACATTTTATTACTTTTTTTAAACATAGATTGTCATTTGAATGGTTTTCTTACATAGGCGTAGCATGCTTCTAACTTTTGGGGGGTCACAAATTGAATTCAATTAGGGCTCCCCCCCCCCCTCAGCGCATTGACTGTCGGATGGTCCTTAAAATATGAATTATTATTTTTTTTAATATTCAATAACAATAGAATTGATGTTTGAGTAGCATTCAAAAGTTACACAATGAGAAAAATAAATATAATATAAATAAAAGGAGAAAAAAATATAGCATCGAGTTTTTGATATGGATCATACCATTGTTAAAAACTATGTTAAGACTAAAGACATAATCGGAATCTTCAGTTTCATAGTTTGAAAAAGCGGGAAAAAAAAAACCAACTTTCTTAAAAGTTTTCTGCAATTTTCCGATTTTAACGGAACTTCTATTAACGTTTTAATTTATCTCTAGTTAAGTTGGGGTACACGTCCCCCCCCCCCAATTACGCCTATGGTTTTATACCAACTTGAAAGTATAACTTTCAGTACCAAAAGTATGAATCTGAAATACTCTAGCGAAGTTTGCATTGCACTGCAAACCCACACTACGACAAAATAGCTTGTGAGGCGCTTTCTTTTAATGTAGGATTACGCTCCTCCATAACAGTCCTTCGGAAAAGAAAATTTCAGACGCTAAAACCATCCGTCCATCCGTCCTCGCAAGTTATAATTTTTGATGCAAGTTATAATTTTTTGCAGCACAGTCTATCACTTGGACAAGTTAAACAGAAAAGTACCAAGATGCGTCAACATTTTCACATATATATTTATATATATACGTACATATATATACATACATATATACATACAAAAGAGATAAGCAATGATAAGTAATCCTACATTGATAACCCGCGGTACTTTCGTTAGAAGAGATTACCTGATTTTTTTTTTAAATCTTTGGAACCAGAGTAGGCCAGTTGGAATTCTGTCGTAGGCATGGATGCTTGTAGCCGTTAGGACTCCACATTAAACTGTAAGGCTTCGTTCACATTGCTTTCAGAGCGTTCCTCCGTCTTCAAAGAAATCGTAGGCACGGCCTGGGATTGGTCTAACATATCACGTGGTCATAGCTCTGAGACCTCTGATACGTTAAAACTTTTATCGCCGACGACACGCTCCGCTCCTTACGCAATGAAACCAAGGTCGTAGAGTCTTTTTAGCCTCGTGCATAAAAAAAAACGACAGTAGCTAACCAACCAACCACTGTACTACAGTACAAAGTTCCTGGTCCAGCATACAGTTTCTGTTGTGCAGAGGTGTGTTTGTGTCACATACACACACACTCCCTTTTCATTCTCACTTGAGTGAAAATGAAAATGAGTGATTTTGAACATTATGTTATCATACGTATCTATTCGGACATCTAGGGAATGATTTATATCCTGATCAGGTGCAGAAAAAAAAAAAGAAATTACTACATTCGGACGACCCCCCCCCCCCCCCACGCTTAACTTAACTTGAAATAAACTAAAACGTTAATAGAAATTCAGTTAAAATCCGAAAATTGTAGAAAATTTTTAAGAAAGTTGTGTTTTTTCCCGCTTTCCAAACTGTGAAACTGAAGATTCCGATTATGTATTTAGTCCTTAACATAGTTTTTAACAATGATCTGATCCATAACAAAAAGTCGATGCTATTAATTTTTTTTCATTTTGTTTATATTACATTTATTTTCCTCGTTGTATAACTTTTGAATACTACTCAAACATCCATTCTACTGTTATTCAATTTAAGAAATACATAATATTTCATATTTTAAGGACCTTCCGGCAGTCAAGGCGCTGAGGAAGGCCCTAACTAAATTCAATTCGTGCCCCCCCCCCAAAAAAAAAAAAAGTTAGCAGCACAATCGGCCTATGTTTGCGGTCGTGGTTTAGTCGTAAATTAATAAATTCATTACTTTCCCTTCTAATTTCACCACGAATATGTTTAATTCCGGTTGTTTAGTATTGATTGCAGAATTCCTGTCCTTTAAGTCTTCCATGATATATAGATGCGGACAATCGTTCCCATTATCGTTTCCCTTGTTAAAACTGAAAATCCCCCCACCGAGTGTAAGTGCTGCCCTCTCACGGCCGGAATACTCCATTAAATAGCGCCAACGGCACAATAGATGATTAAAATGTATATTTTCCTCATCTTATAATTTCTTTTCCTCGTCTTATAATTTCTTTAACGTCCCCCCAAAGCAGCAGATACCACAGCAAAAGACTTGCATCTATGGTAGTGCTTGAACAACTACAAAACAATTGATCCTGAAGTAGCTGAGGCTGCCTTAACAGTCGCCATTTTTGGTACCTGGCCAAAGAGACCATAAATGGCGAATGTTAATTGTAACTGTTTTTAAAAAAGATATCAGATACCGACAAGAAAAAAAAAATTGCTTCTTCTCTACTAAAATTTAAGACTGGACTCATAGTGTAGAAAAATGGTGTACCTGTTTTCCCAAACTTGAATATAAGAACAAAACTCTTCTAGTTAGTTGGGCCCAACTCATGGCTTGTTTTCGAGAGGCTTCAGCAAAATGGTGATTGGTTGAAAAAATCTCCATTGACATGGGAAGAAGACCATGAATACAAAATCATGAAAACCTTCGTAAAAATCTTAAAGTTGCCAACGACGTAGCACATGGACATGGACAGAAATTTTTCGCGAGGTTCCAAATAGGGCAAAAATGCCCTCTACCCTCGGTATGGATATGGGAAATACTGAAGCTTCTCACGCATGGTCCAAGAAGAAATGAATTAAGTTTTTTAAAAAAGGTAAAGTTACAAAATTGATTAATGAGAAACGTTAGAGTTGATTAAGTTAAGTTAAACAAACAAAATTTACAATAGCAAGACTAATCAAAATAAAATATTCCAAACGACGTAGTAGAAAGAGAGGTCAAACTAATGCAAGATTTCTCAAATAAAATTGCGAAAAACAAAGACCAAAAACTAAACTTATTCTCCAGTCTGTTGAACAGAGTAGAAAATCAACAACTACATTCATGAAAAAAGACTTGAACAAATTGTAATATATGTTAAACTATGTACCAACAGTTATGTCATTTTTATGAAATAAAGGTTTGTTAAAAAGCTGCCTTTTTATTTACTCCCTTATATTGTTTGTTGCAAAAACTAAACTAAAGAAACAAAATGAAAGTAAAACTTTTTTATTAATCACAGATCAAAGCAAAACTAGTAACAACTATTACCAAACATTCTCGAGTTTTGCCAATTTTTCTGTTTATTAACCATATTTTTCTACTAGCTGAAAACTCGCACTTCGCTACGGAGTACATTCAAATTAAATACAACGGTCAATGTATGCAATTAATGTGAAATATATATATATATATATATATATATATATATATATATATATAATAAATACGACGATCAATGCATACAATTTATGTAAAAAAATATATATATTTATAAAAAAATCGTAAGGGATATTTATATTGACAAAATAATGTAGAAGAAAATATCCATATTAAATCTAATAGGACGTACTAAAGAATATAGTATAGTTAATATAGCACAGTTTTAGAAACATATCTTTTACTGTATGTTAATATTTTTTCAGATAATGTTCAATCGTCTGTCGCATTAGCAAGAAAAAAAAAATATTTTTTGTCTATTTAGTTGTTATGCACGTGACGATAAATTTATTTAAAGTAACAGAAAAAGAAATCACGTGATCAGTATTTAATAAATTAAATTCTAAAAATTAATCTTTAAAAATTCACAAAAAATCAGGAAATGGAGGTAAAGATTCGAAAAAGATTTCATTTTAAAGGAATTTCTATGATCTTTCTCATGATATAAATTTTATAACCCTCAGATTATTATTTTAAATGCAAACTTTAATGAATGTTACAAAAACAGCTTAAAAATTTAATTTTAAAAAATCTAAGAAGAATTTTTGAAAAATCTTTCTTAGTGCACCCTTACACTATAAGAAGAATCGCCATGCAAAATTTCAGCCCTTTAGGTCCAGCGGTTTGGTCTGTGCGTTGTATGTCAGTGAGTCAGTCAGTTACGGAACTGTTTTATATAGATAACCAACATTTGATCTTGTTAAAAATTCATAAGAAATATTGTTTGGAATAATTTAAATAGTATAAAATCACTTATAATAGACATATCTTTCATTTAAAATAAATAAAACAATTTTTTTAAAAAGTGAAAAAAAAATTGAAATTTTGACTATATTTTCAAAGTTTTTACAAGCAAACTTTCCCCTTAACCTACGGTGTTTAAACTTCACACTTTTTCTTTTGTACCCAAATGGAACCAGAAAAACTATGGGGTGCAGCGGTTTTAGCAAGAAAGTTCTTATTGAGACACCCTAACAGTACAGCCTTAA